>CABFVX010005292.1:0-52798 GCA_902151425.1 Timema shepardi
GGGCCCTGCGAGGTGACTACACTTGACTCCATGTCCATGTATAACAGCAAAGATCCAGGGCCCTGCGAGGTGACTACATGTGACTCTATGTCCATGTATAGCACCAAAGAGTGTAAGTGGTAAAAATATATCACAAACAGACCGCCTTCCAGCCCTAGCTATCGCGTGCGACAGAATGGGAGTGTCCGACAGTACTGCGGCAACAGTAGCAAGTGCACTTCTCGAAGAATTAGGAGTTGTGATACATGACATTTCCAATGTTATAGACAGGAATAAGATAGGAAGGGAAAGAATGAGATAGCGTATGGAACGCCAAGACTAAGATTTCAATTTATTTGGCACTAATAACTTGAAAGAGCTGTATTTTTACGATCGAAAAGATCAAACTTTAACTAAAAAGAACATTGATGGAACGCTGCATCAGCAAAGAGTGCTTGAAGTACACGTGACACTAATAGAAGAACCTGGATATAATTATATAGGGCACATGTCACCAATAACCTCTTCTGCGAAATACATTAATGAATGTATAACGAAATTTTGTAAATAACGTAATATTTTTTCACCACACTGTTAGGATTAGGAGGTTATGGGACCTTATTAAACACGGGAAATAAGGATGGGGTTTTCCGCCATTTAGAATTATTGTCTAAGAAATCCTTACATTGGTTCGTGTGCCAGCTTCATGGTAATGAGCTACTGCTCAGGCATCTAATGCAGCACTTGGATGGCGATAACAACTGGCCCTAAAACGTATTGTGGTCCAACTGGAAAACAGCTTCAGAATTGTGTTTACCTGTTGTGGACTTTAAAAAAACTGAAACCACAGTTCCTTCTTCAAACAAAACTGATCTGAGCACAGACCAGAGATACCTGCGAGATATATGCACTGCAATGAAAAATTGTGTGTGTCCTGAGAATTTGTCTCACAAAAGTCCTGGAAATCTTTCCCATACCCACTGGTTGACAACTGCTAATCGAATCTTGCGTGTCTATATTGGTACACAGGATCCCTATAGTGAACTACAAACTTTGACTGAGTTTATCATGAAGGTTTATGCACCTGCATGGTTCAGAATCAAATCACATCCCAATTGTACAGATGGACCACGACATATTTGTAAAACAATTCAAGATTCCCGTTATCTTACAGACAATCTGAAGCTAGTTGTGGATCGCGTCATCCAAAGAAATGGCTACTTTGGTCATCCTGAAGCAATAATCCTTGCAATGCTTCTTGACCCAGATCAGAATATGCGAGAACTTTCCCTCCGCAGGATTTTGAAAGCAATGAAAGAAACGGGACCAGGATTTTGTGTCTTTCAAATTCCTGAACTTTACTTTAAGGCTAAATCTTATGTGAATCTCATAGACTGTCAGAGTTGCCAACTAACGGAACATCCTGTCACCACTCACTTGTCGAACCAAGATATAGTGCAACTGGTGAGTGTCCAGTGTCAGCATTGGCAAACATTAACTTCCCGAGCCACACTCAATGTGTTGAAAGAGGAGTAAAACTGACAACAGAAGCTTCCCTTGTAGTCGTCGGAGAGACCAAGCGTGATGGATACATCAGATCCATAATAGAGTCAAGGCGTGTCATGCCCTAGTTTGAAACAAAAAACCAGTATAAAGTGAAAAATATGGAAAAAAAAGTGAACTAAATGCGCTTAATGCACATTTGAAACGTTTATTCTGGAACTCGAAACACACTTATTTCTACAAAGTCTGTGTATTGCATGAGTAATAAGATTTATTGTTTAATGTTCATAGTTATTATTTACAAATATTTAATTTTGGTAAAATAAATGTTTAAAGCATCCAAAATTAAATGTTTAAACAAAAGTTTTTCATTTCTTGCTAAATTTTGACCCATACATTTTTTTACATTTTTTCCTAGTTTCGCATAAAAGGGGAACTGGAAAATATTTATTGATTACTCTAAAATCTTGCAGTTGGGTTTCTTATATATTCTTCCGACTTTTCCGCGCTAGCAGGAAGAAAGAATCTGAAACTCAAAGAGTCACTGAAATGTGAAACTATACATCATTTTTGCCTAATTCCATATATTTTGAACCCAAAGTGAAACCGGAAAATATTTATTGATTAATCTGAAATTTTGTAGGGCCTACATATGTTTCTGAAACCATTCCACAACATTTCAGCGCTAGCAGGAAAAGAATTTCGAAAAAGAATATTTAATGCTCCGCTCTAATGTTCATTTATAGCACCAAAGAACCGAAGTCCTGCAAGGTGACTGACTACATGTGACTTCCATATAAGTTCCTTATTGAAACAGGGCCATCCGGCATCCAATGGAATATATTCTCAACTACTTAGTTATAACTGGTTAAATCTGTTTAAAATACTTACTTACCGTGCTCAAAGATTCAAGTACCGGTTGAGATTTGTTACTTACTTTACTGATTGACAATTATTATTACTGATTCTTATCTGCACTTTTACTTAAAAATGATTAAATCTGATAAAGTACAACTTTATACATGAGTTGTTCCTCTGTGGCCAGTCAAATTGATTTTAAAATGGTTAAAAATTATTAAATACATTATTTATACCTACAGTACAGTGTTGTGACTTAAAAAACCGACATTGGTGAACAGCTTAAAATTGATTTTATAGAAGCGATAAAGTGAATAGCGAACAAATGTATAGCCTTGTCATTACCAGACTAGATTATATGGTTCAAGATGTGAAGAAGGCAATTATGTAAAATATTATACATATGTAAAGTACAAAGAAGTAAATATATATACTGAATATATATTTATAAAGCAGAAAGAGTAAGTATGTGTGTATACCTTCACGCAAATTTGTGTGCATTTCCTCTAAATTAAACCTTCCTAATCATCGACACATGCGTGACCAGGCCTACACCAACTTATGTTTGTACAACCTGATAGGACGCGGTACCAAAATAAAGAAGTCTTTTGTATTCCCACTCAATGCGTAGAAAACTAGTGTTTAAATTCTTGTAAAATTAATAACATCTACAACTTCAATTATGTTTCTAAGATACTTTAAAATTCTTCAAAAATATTTAATGTCAACATAGTTTCTAGATATATCTCGGCGGAGGAATTCACCACAGTCACTACTCCCAAGATTAAAAAAAAATAGGGGATGGATTAATAATTATAATAGATTTGTTTGGGTATAGCCATGATATAATAGGGTTGTTTGGATACGGCCCTACTAAAATAAGGATTTTTGTGTGCGGCCCTGTTAGAATAGGGCTGTTTCACTCATATTCAAGCTAATTTATTTGGAATTGATTTAAATTATCCTTGGTTCAGATAACAGCCTTTCACAAGGCTATTTAATATACTTTATTTGCATTAGGTACATTATTACACAAATAGCCAATGAAAAATCTGACCATGGTAAATTATATTTTAATAATGACCATAATATACAAACATATTAATACAATTGATTATAATTATTCAAATAAATATTGCAATATCTAAGTATCTGGTTGCTTAACATGCATATAACTATTTTAATAGTAATTGTATACATACATTATTTTACTGACTACCATAATAGTCAATTACTATTAATTTACACAAGATAAAAATATAATCAAAATAATGCTCGTTCATATCAAACAACATACTATGCTATACATTTTCCCAACACTGAAATTTTACATCTTACAGTTCAAGTAACTACAGTTATTTGTCTTTTAGGGGTGTTGGAAGTGTATTACAGATGGTTGGAGTTCCAGATGGTTTAATGTCAATTTACTACATTCAATCGTTGAAGTAATGAACCTGGCATTTTTTTTTCGACAGTCTGCATCATCCAATTGCTCCTTCTTTTCAAAGCTTCAAGTTCTAAAATATAGAAGATAAAAACTATTATTATTAATATAAACTACATAAATCAAAATCAAATATATTTTAACGCATAATCCCAACCTGGTGTCAATAAAATATCTTTTGAATAAAACCAACTTATTGAATTGTCTTACAATTCGAACTTGAATGGGCTAGTTTCTTCAAGCTCGTCTCTGTACTTATGGTTTAGTGCTTAATCCCTATTCTCTGATGTTTCCAAAAAAGCAAAAAAGTACTTGACACTATTATTTTTCTCCCACTTATCTATATGAGACAACGTTCTTAGCTCTTGTGTACATTAAAAATAAATATAGAAACATACTTAATGTAGAGCCAGACCTACGATTGAAATACTCTGATGATTCTGATATTCGAAGGGTAGCCGAAAAACATAAAATTAGGCTAGTATTGAATTCATGCTAAATATCAACATTCAGAATCAGTAAATCAATCAAGTGTTTAGTAATAATTATTTATCTAATATTAATTTATTTTATTAATATGAAATGGGCTATGTAGATTATCAAAGATTTGTGCGTAGGTTTTTAATTTCAACTCGTATGACGGTGGAGAAAAGGGGGGCTGCGGTGAATTATTATTGGTTTCAAAGGGGGCCGTTATGTGGAAAAAGTTGAGAACCATTGCTTTAAGATTCGGATGGATACTTAATATATAAGAAAGATAAAGTTGTTTACTCTATTGCTTAGAAAATATGCATAGTAACAACATTCGGTTTTTTGTATTATATTAAACTTTAAACCCTTGGGGGGGAGGGGGGGGGTAAGGTGCTTATGTTAACCCCAGATACAAAGTTTTAGCCCAAACGGTAAGATGGTTCCGGTTCCAGCCCAAACCAAAGTACAAACAGTCAGACGGCATTGCGGAAACAACTTTTTTTTTGTTTCAGGGGGCTATGAAACGTCGACATTTATCAAAATCTTGATTTATAGTTTTTGACGATCACAACATTTTTAATTCAAGGTATCCAGGCAAAGTAAATATTAGTTTACAAAGTTTAGTAACCCACAGCCCGTTGCTTATCATTGGTTTGATTGCCATTGATGGGGAGGTCGAGGTTCAAATATCATTGCGTGATCTGAAGATGGGTTTCTATATATACCTTTAATGGTTTTCTACAAGTGATTTATCAATCTGGTTTTCTTATCTTTACCCGATGCAAATGCGGCTTCACTTCCTCTTAGTTACCTTCCTCATCTATATACATTCAGGTTAAGCCGTTAATTACCTGTGTTCTGAAAGTAGCAATAAAAAAGGAAATACTTTGTTTTGGATGAATTATATGTATCATATAATAATAATAAATTAATGATTTTAAATGGAAACATGATTTAGCGAGCTTTATTTAATTTTGTTTTTTTAGATCATAGAATATAATGTTCTTGTTAGTATGGTGTTCGAAAAAAAGTTAACAGTTCATTCTTTAAAAGTAAAGTGAAGTTGGAGTACATTATGTAAATTATATTTAATTGAAATAAAATCGCCATTTTTCACCACTTTGGCCACCTTTTTCTTACTCATTAATTTTTTTAAAAGATATTTCCTATTTTTTTAAACCAGGCTATCACCTAGAACAAAGTGTGTTTTTCACTTTGGTTTTTCTATCTTCTGTACACACATTTTGTGGCGCACTTATTTTAATTCTAACCTACTTTATAGAATGCATTTAAATAATTAGCGCAAGAAGTGACTGTAAAAACGATATCACTGAAAACAACAAAAATAAATTGCTATATTTTTTTAAAATCTAGGGCAGAATTTTTTTATACATTCCTAAAGTAATAGATAAACTAAATAAAAATGTTACACTTTACTATAAATAATGATTTCTTAAGTTAAGTCAGAAAAATTATACTTTGACAGGGATTCGAGTCTACCACCCCATTCTCACTCTATTTAGTTACGGCCACAATAGGCTAGCATGCCACTTAATTCAAATTACATATACAAACTGTAATCTGCTCCAAATGCTAAAATAATATAAAGGAATCCGAAGAAGAAATTTAAAATTGATATATTCTGCAATAATATCATTTGTGTTTTACTCACATTATGTGGATATTCCCGGATTCGATTACCATGCTTTCAACAACTGCTCTGCAAATATGGAGGAGTTGAAGGCGTGACCGTTTCAACGGTAGTCTAACCCCTTGAACTCAACATTGATGAAAGGCCTGAATATCGATGGTCCGATGCCCGAGCTACGAACACTACTCCCCTAGCGGACTTCCTTGGCACCTTATTTCTCCACCGCTCCAACCCCCCTCCCTCTTGCCTATCCTTTTTCCTTGTTTACATGCTCGATTTGCTAGTCAGAAAAAGAGTATCTAATGGGCAATCTCTAGGTCCACGGAATTGTAGTTCATTGTTATTCTCCAGCACCTTAAGAATATACTGCTGACCACGATGGTTGGGACGTGGGAGTCACCACCTCGATACCGAGGGAATCTTGTTTATTGATCCAAGTACTCTGCAAAGTTCCAAGTCCGTCAGACTTGTTGAGATAGTCCATAAGACTATGTTTTCTTAAGAGCTTACTTTAAGCTTCCTCTTCTCCATGAGTTCTTTATTCCATTATAAGTCCTGATGACTTCACTATATGCCAATGCGACGTGAACGTCATGTTCACGTGTTCAATTTTGTATGGCTCCAAGCAGGTTGTCAAATGCCTTTAATTGAGTACCTAGCTAGGTCAGTATCTCACAGCATTATTGTTGCCACCCCATTTTCTGTGTTACTATTTTGGGTGCGCAAAGTGCGGAACACGGTTAGGTTTGTATTGTTGCCCGCACAGATAGTATTTTCTTTCGCCCCTTGGTTGGTGCTTCCTTTGGCTATATACTTAATGTTGGTGTGTACTAGATTGGACGAATACCCCAGGAAGTGAGTAAAGCATAAAAGTATTTTTGAGTGCTCTGGCAGTACCCACTGGGAATAGACCAGCCATAGTACAGTTTTGTATGGACACCTGTTTGTTAGTCATCGACTAGTGTAACTGCACTACGGTCATCTTACCGTTTATAGTTTTAGATGTCATTCCTTTGTAAAGTCAAGCTAGGTATCTTGGCCGACATGTAACTATTTAACTCCAAAACTAAAGGAGTAGCAGTTTTGTCTTTATATGTTGCTAACTCTCCATGTTTTCTTTTTAGACCTTTCGGTTGGATGTTTGGCGCTAGCCCGGCTGTCTTGCAATCCAATACCCACTATCAACTTAACTTCCATTTGACTGTTGCCGTGTCGCCTTGGACACGTTATTTTCCCGTGATACGGGTAGTACCTATGTTTTTGGAGTTGTTAAGCCCTATCAATAAATTTTGTAACCCCATATCACCTTCTTATGTTATTTGTATAATAAATCGATTTCGGTTACCTATTCAATTATTTTACACTTATGAAATACGTTTCTATACCTACCACTGTAGCCCCCCCCCCATACCCCTACCACAGTAGAAAGTAAAACATTTATAGGCTAATGAAATATTTGAATTTTATTAAAAATAACAAACCGTGTTAAAACAAAAAGTTGGATTTCCTTACAGGTATTACTGAAGTATGTTGAAAAACAAATAAATCTTAGGAATTTATAACATGCATAGTGCGTTTCAAAAGTTTAAGGAATTATTTAATTATATATTGAATAAATTTAAATGGAAATTTAGCGGAAGATATTTACTTCAAGCACAAAATTTGACTTCCCGACTAAACTCAAACCTTCGCGGGACCATTACCCTCGTCACTTTTAAAGAATTAAACAAAATTCCAACATTTAAATATTTAATATTTACAGAACTTTTAATTTTGTCTAAATGAACCTGCGAATATTAAAGTCAAAACCATATTAACCAACAAAAATAAGTTTCTTTAACATTAACCTTAAAGCAATGAATTATTCAAAATAACCATTAAAATAAACATTATCTTTTAAAGAATTTAAATTACTGATAACTACAAAAGCAAAAATTTAATATATAACCTAAATATAGCAAGACATAAAAAAAGAATGAAATAGTGTGGCTATCTATTTAAACCAAGAAAATACAAAGATACTAGTGCCCAAGTGGCACCAGGAAACATTAAGTGCTCCATAACAGAATTTACGTTTAAAAGTAAAAGTTTTTAGCAAAATATTACCGATGCCTACACTGACAGATTTCTAAAACAAATCAAACCAAAGTATTTTAAGA
Organism: Timema shepardi; assembly: GCA_902151425.1. Lineage (NCBI taxonomy): Eukaryota > Metazoa > Arthropoda > Insecta > Phasmatodea > Timematidae > Timema > Timema shepardi. Next base: position 8,066 of record CABFVX010005292.1, read on the forward strand.
AATTCAAACCCATCGCAGTAATTTATATTTTATATATTTAAACAAAGATCTTATAAACCATCCTGGCTAGATAACGTCCTAGTTCTGAATAGGACTTCTCATGGAAGTGGCGAATATAATAGTCTATGAGATTGTCTGTGGTCCCTCGTTATATAGGTCTAGTTGCAGGATGGGAAGGTGGGAGTTCTCCTTTGTTATTACGTCACTCTCTAACTTCAAGCTGAAAGGCTTCGTTGTATTCGTCATATAGGCTGGGTTCTTGTTGTCTTGATTATCAGCCGCTGCATTTGACTAGTTCCCAAAACACGAACTCCAAGAAACAAGTAGAGCTATGCTTGTTTGGTCACGTACACCATCCAGGTGTTCAAAAATATGAGTGGTATTCTAATAGTACAGTACAGGCCAATCAGAGCATTTCCGACTTTCTCCGTTGAAACATCAGTGTGCCACACAATTTTGGTATGTTTTGGACTTCTCTTCATTCTAGAATTCGTGGTGAGCAGGCTGGAGTCGCACGGCGGTCTACTTCAGGCAGATATACGCGTGAGTAGAGACCTATATATGACATAATAAGATAAAGATATTTAATAATGCTGGAAGTAAATGAGTATAAGATTATTTGGGGTAATATTTTAAAGCTGGCTGGTACTATTGGTATTTCTATTGCAGGATGTCTATGAATATTAGCTTGTTTAGGGGCGGGTAGTAACATTGTCATATTAGAAGTCCATTCTAATGTTACACTAACCCTTGTCCTTTTGTATTTGGACGTCATTCTACAAGACCCCGAGATTGCGGCTCAAAATTCGGCGTCACTCCTTAGAGAGAATAATGGTGATTGCTTGTCGTTTGTTGAATAGCAAGCAACAAAGTTGAAAGGATTAAGGGGGAGGGGGGGAGGTTACCTGTGTAAGGACACTCTGAAAGAGGGTAAAGTAGGGGTGAGAGAGGTTGATGTGGTGATTGCCATAACTACAGCAGCGCACCTCTTGCGAGATGATAATACATGGAACTACTTGGAAGAGAGATTTGCAAAACCTCAAGATATCCATCCGAATCTTAATATACAGCATCTTGAAATGATCAAAGTATTATATTTTTGGTACGGATAATTGCTAATAACAAACATTTATATTTTGGAAATATATACCTGGACACATTAGTCTAGCCTGGGCCTTTTTGATCTGAGTTATCCGGGTTCTTCCCGTTTGTATACACATTTCATTTAAATTTATAAACGGGAATTATACATACCAGATGGATGTAAGTACGAGTATATTCCATTCACGGTAGGAATTACTCTCTGAAAGGTCTTTTTTCCTACCAATATCCTACTATATAGTAGATTTATGGTAGGGAAAAAGGTCTTTCAGAAGTCAATTCCTACGGTGAATGGAATATAGATCAATGTCCTATGCAGACATAAATCGTACCTGAGCCTGTAAAGTTCTAACACCAGTATGGCTGTCAGTTTGAGTAGGTCAATGTTCTATGCAGACACAAATCGTACCTGAGCCTGTATAGTGTCAGTAACAATATGGCTGCTAGTATGAGTGGAGCCGAGCATGAGCCGCGCGAAGTACCACACAGTTGTGTTTCGATGTGTGTACACATGGGTGAGTAAACTCGCATGTTGGAGAGTGTCTCAGCGATCTTGTTGAGAAACAAGGCCTCTTCTTGGCGACACTTGAGCCTGCTGGCGGTGTACACGCACTTCAGGAAGCCATGCTTGGCGCTGACAAAACAAACAAGGATCTTACAATAAGTTCCACAAAACAGAAAACTATAGTTATGTTTATGTCTCTTTTAAGGCCATAAGTCAAAACAAATGTATTGCACTATTTGAAAAAGTGTATAAAAATATAATTGGATATAAAATTGTTTAAAATGAATAAAGTTCCAGAGCTAAATGTGATCTAACTTAAAATTTTCTAATTTTGGTTAGTTATTGTTAAAGAAAATAGGCGAATGCATAGTGCTGAAATCTAGCTTAGCATGAAATATATGGGGTTCAAGCAAAATCATAATAAGCCTAATTGATTTTAATGGGATATTTTCACTATCTAAACGTCTATGAAAAACTGAAATCTAGCTATAAATAATAAATAAAATATTAACAGATATGGGCTAAACACAAGGTCTTGACTGACTATTAAACCAACTGATAGTTCAACAGGTAAGATATCGTATAACCCTAACGGGTAGTATGACGCCACGTTAGAAAAAAAGAAAAAAAAGTTTAGAAGTCAGAAATCACTGCTAGCAAATTTTTATCATAAAATGAGGCTTATAATGTTTTTGCCCCAATTACCTCTAAGTATTATTTGAGATTTACGTAGCTAATAATGACAAAAATTTGCTAGCAGTGATTTCTGACTTCTAAACTGTTTTTCTTTTTTTCTAACGTGGCGTCATACTACCCGTTAAGGGTTATTTATAATATGAAAAAGAAAACCAGTTTTAAAACTATAATCAGTTTAATATTAATTAAATCACCTTATTTTTAATAATAAATAATTACTTTTTTTGAGGGTGTGACATCTAGTCTCCAGCAGCAAACTAGACTAGAGGGTGTGACATCTAGTCACCATGCCTGTTCAGGTTACACTAATATATTATGATGATTACTTTATCAGTGAAAGGATGATGAAGGAAGTATTCATAGTTAGTCTATATACAAGGGGCGGTGATTGGGAAACCATTTAGGAAGAACCTTCCTCAGTAAAAAACTATACCTGAATTCGAATACTGATATTCCAGTAATAGGCAGACTGGTCTAATATGAGAATGACGCGTCAGACTATGCGAACATGAATGCTTGTTAAACAAGGAATAAATCTAGGTATATTTACAAATGTTACATAACATGTTTATTTGGTTATTTTGCACTGACATATTTATTATCCTCTCTAGTGGTCACGTGACTTAAGGCGTCACACGTGCAAGATATTGGATTGCTGGTGACGTGGAAATTTGGATTTCAACCTCAGGTAAATTTACTAAACGTGTTTTTTGCCTATATGATTACTTATTATTAGTTTAAGCAAATGTGGGTACATTTCCGTTGGGTTATAGGTTCCTTATCGTGAGTTATATCCTCAAACATTCGTAGGAAAAGGCTATAAAATATTTCAAAACAAACAGTAGAAATGAGTAAAATTCCAAATTGCACGAACTTATACAAAACGACCTTACACTTGTTTGGTTTTACTAGAAGAGAGATGTTTTACCTAGTTTCAAAAAAATATCACAATATTATGATTGACAAATGTGTTTATTCACACCATGAAATAAAAAGTATTATTATATAGCAGATAACTCCCACCTTAGGGATGACTTTCGAGTGTAATGGCAGAACTGCACTCTTCCCCCAATTTACAGTTCTAAGTACACCTTTGAAGGGCAAGGTACGGACAGGGTCCTCACTTTTTATCTTTCACCAATTTATTATTATCTTATTACAAAGAACACGCTAAAAACCAATAATATATTCAGAGTTGTAGGCAGCAGTTAATACAACTTTCTTCAAATGATGAATATTAATTTTTGTAACGGAAAGAGCTGAGCTTTGAGGTGGGGGTGAAAGCTTATATTGAGTATTCATTTTAAGTATGACAAAACTTGACTTTTGATCAAGTTCTGAAGACTTAGGGGAGTATGAAAAGCTATGTTGTCAATTCGGGGGGGATGGCGGGGTGGTGGTGGAGGGTTTACAACACAGCCAATGGGAGGAAGGGGTGTGGGGGGTGAATAGTGCGCTTGGGATGGAATTTTGTTTCTACTATAACTTCCGACTCGTTCATCGTCTCAAGGTAAAAACAATAGTAATGATTTCTATTAGGTAGGTAAGGCGCTAACGTTGGCAGCTTAAGTTAACCTAGAGTTTACTACAACTAACATGTAACAAAGAAGGGGCCTTGATCAAGATCAAAATAAGTTAGTATTTATTTACTATACATAAACAAATTAAAATAAAGCTCACCAAATACTTTTTTCAGTTAAATAATTCTTAATCCTCAAAATAATGTTATTTAACTTAAAATGCAAAGCTAAGTGCAATTAGCGTCTTTATCGTTCTCTTCTTCGTCAATAATTAGTTCATAGTTGTTGGTATACTTGAAGCCGTTAACGTGACAGGGACAGTAAGCACTGCAACAAGTTTTGTTTAAATTACAAGAGCAAGAAGTTTTCGAATATCGATTTTGACACTTGCACTGGAACAACTGATTAAAAAAAATATATAATGACTGTTTCATCAGAAGATGTCGTAAGCTACCTTCAGAATCTGTTGCGTAGACAAATCTCAACAATTAAAGTGATTCAACAAATTAATTTAATGAATTCTCTCAAATATGAAGTTGAGCTAATATTTGGAGGACATGAAGCTGAAAACTATTGTAACTGTAGGGTAGGGAACCAATATTATTTAAGACGTTAGGGTGGGCCAAAACCAAAATGTGTCTACTTGCATCACATGTTTGCCAAGGCTTCTTGATAAGCTTTAAATATAATTCTATTACTTCCAGCTGATTTTTTTACAAAGTTCTTTAAGTTTAAGAGACGTAAAGTATTAATAATTACCGTTTACTTTGCAGATTTTAGAGCTTTCTTTTTTTTTGTACCCAATTTACTCCCCGTGTCACACCCAATCAGAACATGCAACGCTTGCAGAACTTCACTAACTGAATACCCATAATAGTCTGAGGCAATATGGCACCCAAGACATCTTCTATTTTCACTGACCCCAAAAATTATCCAAAAGTAAACACATCCAACAATTCTGAATGATTCCCAAAATCATATTACAATTATGAAAACGTCAGTGTCAGGACCGTGAAAAAAATATTGCATGAATCGTTATGTTGAACAGCCTCATAAGCATGAAAGCATATTGAATCAGCCTCTGACTGATTACTTGCAATATGTGTCTCACTGAAAACATGTTTATCGTTTTTCTCAAATCATTTGGTTCCACCCAAAAACCCCTCGCCAATAACAAGAGAACAGCCTTTGTAACCTGAGCATTCTGTAAAATGAAATTCAACAGGAGCAGACATAAATGGGTTTTGTTTTACCTGCTATGAAGGTATCTGTACCACTGTTTCGGAAATTGTGTGTTATCTCTTTTTATTCTCACAATAAGTGGATCTTCACCAACTGATATTATTTCTTGTTCTGTAAATTGTATTGATGATTCCCCGTACGTGTCATAAACTACGTCACTGCGAGTAACATTCATAATTATTCTGTCCAATTGAAAACTTGCTAAATCCCCAAATGTAGGAGTCTTTGACAGGACCATAGAAGATAGAGGATAATAAATGTATGAGTGACATTATATCCATAATGTGTACCACTACCGGACAAAGAGGATATATATTCATATTTCTTTTGTAGTTGCTCTTCACTGAAATTTCGTTCATCATTTATAATTTATTTTTTGAAAATGCCATCTTGAAAGACCAAGGCAGGGAGATAAGGCATTAACTCATGCTTTAGCAACTCTGCAGTACTAATCTTTCTCTGTAGATCTAAAATAAAAGCATAATGCAGATCGTTATTTTCTATGAGGCTCCTTTTTTACTAGTTATATATTATAGGATTATGTTGTTGAATATGCGAATATATGAATAAGCAAACCTTTCCAGAGGTGAGATAAAGCCTTTGGTTTGTCAACTAAACGTTCTGTTTGACAATTTTCATACAACTCTTTATCGATAGGTTGAACCCTGAGCAAGAATTATGTTACTTCTTCATCTACTACCAAGCCCCTAACAATATTACGTAAATATCTTGTTTCATATGAGTTGACAAACGGATTATCATTTTCAAAAAGGAATATGATGAATTTTTGCATATCACGTTCATCTCTGACTCTTATATTTGTGCCCCATTCACTGTCCGAATATTCGTCTATGTCACCACTATGTTCTCAAATCATATAGTAATATAGGTGTGTCATGCATTAAATATTTACTCTGGCAAAGTAGGCATCATTTGTTTGTCACTTAAATTTTACTGGATATTCTTGTTCAGCCAACAATAACTTTAGAAGAATGGATAAATGCTTTACCAGGGGTATGGTCACTAGCAACATGATTAAGTTTTCCATTCTTACATTTTACTGAAAAATGTTATTGTTTAAAAGCGTTTAAGATTTTATTAGGAAGTTGCGACATATCTTGTAGATATAAGATGCAGCCACGAACATAATTATTGTAATGAATGAAGGCAAATAAATAAGGTAATATCTGTTCACAAATGGTCAAATGTAGTGACCATAACCTTTCTCGCTCTGCGTGGATACAATTCAGGAGGCTCACAACCACTAAACAATATTTATTTACGTATTTAAAGGTTTAATTCTGTGCTCATTTTTGTTCTACAAATCTTAGGAAGAATCGTGTTAATTCCTCAGACTGCTGTAATGTTATTTCTTACGTGACTAAGCATTGGTGTAGTCATAGCTGTAGTGTTACGGTTTACGATTAATGCTCCATGGTGGGCAAAATATTTGTAATAATCTTCATAATATTGAAGGTACCAGCCAAATGTCATTATTCACCATTCACAATTCAGGGTCTGTGGGTAAAAACGTGGTAACCCACATTCTCGAAGATTTAAGATAGCTAGATATTTTAAAGTGTGAAATCCGTTTCTTATGTACACATTTCATTTTTTACACATTTCCCTAATATATGATTTTAAGTTAATACATTCAATCCATTTCAATATACATTAAATAATTAACCGCCTAAAATATGTTGGTTACCTTATTTTGACTTTGTTTCAAATAGGGTTACTATAGATGGCTAATCAATGTTAATTTTGATTTTATTTACATAAGATAACGTAAATCAGTCATGAAAGTACAAAATGAGCCAAAAGTCGTGCAACCATATTTTTACAGGGATATATCTCGAAGAAGAACATGGAAAATGAACATGTTGTTTATATGTATGTCAATTCTGTAATGTTGGATGGGTATTGTGCAGGTCGTGTGACCTTGAGATATACACTAGTTCTAACCAGTTGGGTTACAGTATTTTAAAGTTTAAGATGAGTTTTTCACGAGAGGAGCGAGTATTCATTTTGGAAATTAGCCATTTTCGTACATGGAATGCCAACAATCGTTTGTGCGTAATTTTCCATAATAATGCGTGCCTAATAAATCAACAATATGCTAAATTGTACACAGTTTTCGTGAAACAGGCAGCGTGAGTGACGAGAAGCGTTTTGGATGGCCTTCAAGTCTGAGTGATCAAAATTTGAATGAGGTTAGGCAGTGCTTAGGACAGTAACTCAGCAAGTCCCTAAGAAGATTATCACAGCAGATTGGATTGAGATATAGAACAATGCAGAGGTGTACGAGGCGGCTGAAACTTATGTCTTACAATATTCATACAATTAAAGAACTCAAGGAACCAGACAAAGGGAAAATATTGAGATACTGTGAATGGTTCCGAGAACTTGACGGTGTTTAAATCTTGGACCACTTTTTATTTACAAATGAGGCATGGTTTCATTTAAGTGGTTCTGTAAACATTAAGAGCAGTAGGTTTTGGAGTTCTGAAAAGCCACACGTTTTCCATGAGGTGCCTTTACACAGTCAGAAAATTGGAGTGTGGTGTGAAATTTCACGTTGCAGGGTAGGGGGACCTTTTCTTTATAGAAAAACTGTTAAAGCTGAACGTTACCAAGAATTTGTTATGCAGTTTGTTGCATTACTGGAGAAATAGAACGTGAATGCTGGTTTCAGCAAGATGGAGCCACTGCACACACAGCCAATTCCACCGTGACAATGGTGGCTGAGTTTTTTGGTGATCATGTGATTTATAAGGATTTGTGGCCACCTTATTTCCCAGGCCTAACACCTCCTGATTTCTTTTGTGGGGATACTTAAAACAGACAGTGTATGTAAAAAATCCTAGAACCTTGGTTGAACTGCAAACCAATATAAGAGGTGCATTGCAACAATACACCAGGCAATTATTTGTCATGTCTAAAAATATGTTTACATGAGTGAATTTGTGTTACTGAGAAGGAAGATCACACTTTCAACACCTTTTGTGTTATTTTTTTATGGTTTATTGTTTTGTTTCATTAGCTGTAGGGGAAAATGGGGCGGAACGGAATAGTGGGGAACAAGAGAATAGCATTATTTTACTTATTGGATGATGTGTAACCTATCGAGAAGAATTTGAACTATTTCAACTAGTCGGGAAGAAACTGAAGCTGCCATTTTGATTTAGTTTGGAAGTATTTTTCACAGTGAATGAGTGTTGTTGATGTTTTTGCAAGTCTTTTTATAACTTTTGATGAATTTCCACTCAACGTAAGCCAGTTAGCTTTACGTGTATATTTTAAATGCTATGTGCTCTGAAAGCACATGTAATTGTCTGTAGTTTGATGAAATTGTTTGGCTAATCTGATCGTGTTTAGAATCTGGTAAAAATTATTAATCTACGTGGAGTGGAACGGGATGGTATCCCATTCCACCCCACCATTTTATTTTGTTACTTTAAAGCTCCAAACAATATTTTATTATGATTTCAGATGATGATAAATTACGTAAAAAAACAACTAATAGACAACACTGAGATGTAAATTCAATGTAATTGGCATTACAGGCTGTTATTTCACATGAAATGTCATTTTTAAAGGTGTCTCACCAGTTTAACGTACAGAAATCTTCTTAGGAAACCTACGTAAAAAAGAAAAAGAAGAATACTGGTTACATTATAGATAAGTCAGAAGGGAAATTTAATAAGGTTGTAACTCTTAAGCAAGAGGATTAATTGGGAACATACTTAAATCCATGGAGAGTAGGTTTTTTAGCCTTACAATGACAGATTTGAGATGATTAGCCTACCAATTACCCGAGCAAAACGGCCTGAGCCACATATTTATCAGCAACACCAGTGTGGCAGGTCAGGATTGGTTTAAGTAATTTCTTTCAAGGAATCCTACTTGAGCAGTAAAACCCCAGAAAATACATTGGGTGCAAGAGCCATGGGATTTAACAAAGTAGCCGTTTCGCTTTTCCCCCCCTCTGCTTACTCAAAATATTGACACGTACAAACTCACAAGTGAAAATATATTTAACTGCGATGAAAGTGGAATCTCAGTAAATCCTAAAAGCCAATCCAAAATTATAGCCTTAAGGGAAAGCGACAGGTAGGGGCACTGACCTCTGCATAACGGGGTTAAATGGTCACTGCAGCTGTGTGCATGTCTGCAGAAGGGTCATTTATGCCCCCCATACTTATCTTTCTAAGTCAGAAAAAGAAACAATAATATGAGCTTTGTCTACCTTCAGGAGATTAGTCTGAGACTCACTCATCAGGCTGGATGACCACAAGTTGTTTATTATGTGGTTAGAAAAATTTATAAGCGTTTATAAAGCAACGAAAGAGTTTCCTGTTCTCCTCATTATAAACGGTCATTCGACCCACACAAAAAACGTTCAACTGATCGAAATGGCCAGGGAGCATGGAGTGTTCATGCTTTGTTTGCCACCCCCACACCTCCCATAGGCTCCAGCACCTGGGTATAAAATCTTTAAGCCTCTAAGCCTTTATTATGCAGATGAAATTAGAAAATGGTACAATCCAGTAAAGATTGTTGTCTTATTCCAGGTGTCTTCAATCTTTGGGGAAGTATTTTTACACGCTGCTACAATGCCAAGTGTAATTAATGATTTTAAGAAAACAGGAATTTGGCCTCCTGATCCTAATGTGTTTTCGGATGCAGACTATTTACCTGTAGCTACCAATGACATACAGTTAGATGACAGTGAATTCCCTACAACAAACCCTACATACAGCCCTGAAGACAGTTCCATAAAACACCCTACATCTGGACCTGGTGACTGCCAGTCAACTGTGACTCAGCATTTAAAACTCTATCACCTGGGATTTTAATACCAATTCTACTGACTAAACAATATATGAAGATGACTAATAGCAAAAAGGGAAAACACCCGTTTTGACCGGATCTTCCTATAAGAATCAACTTGAAATTGCCCTTAAAGAATATAATGTGAAATAAAAATAAAAAATAGAAGGGAAAGAGAATAAAAGAAGAAGTCTAAAAAAGAAACAATTAGGAAACAACGAGGAAAAAAAAAATTCGACACCAAAACTAACGAAAAAAGTACGAAAAAAACAAAAAACGTCAAGAAAGCGCTGAAAAAAAAAATGTAAAAGGGAAAAATGAAAAGAACGTTACTGAGGATGGTGAGACTGATGAAAATGAAAATTACACTGTATGTCTTTAGTGTGGAGAATTTTATTCAACATAAGATGAAGGCTGGGTGTCTTGCCAGAGTTGTCTAAATGGACCCACAACTCTAGTAATGGTATTTACAGTGAATATGACGAAGCAGTCTTAGTATGTGAACATTATTAATAATTTCTAGTCTTTAAAATTACGTTTTACTTCTTTATGTATTCATTTTCGTTAAAACTTGGATCACTCTGTACAATATAAAAACATATATATTTACAAATAAACAATAGTTTAAAGTTGCCTACTAGCAGCAATTTATGTTCTTAATGCATAGTAAAACTATAAACCTATTCATTTAATAACAGCAGACAATAAAATTGTACATAATTGAATAATCTGACACATGCATACCCACTGATTTGCTTTAATTATTCCATACTGCCAGTATCATCCACATCCAACTCACCTTCTACCCTTCTTCCTTTTTTAAGGGTTTTGTAATAACTCTCAAAATGTACTGCTAGGATAAAGCCTTTTAAAGATTCTATATTTTTTGGTTTGACTCCTTCAATATTTCTTTGATTGGTGTATTTGTGGAGAAACTGTGCCCGTTATGGAAATCCAACTTGCCCACGCGGGCGAAGATTAACTATTTAGTCTGCAACACTGTGACTGTACTTGATGTTCATTTTCATCACATCAGGTTATGATATTATAAAAGAAACAGCTTCCCTAAATTTGACTAGAAGTTTGTCTTCAGTTTTTTTGTGAAAGGTTATCATCATTTCAACGCATACAAGCAAAAAAGTTATATTGAGTCATGTAGGTTACAGTAAATCTTCTTTTATTACAGGATTATTTTTTTCAAAATATCCATCCATTTTTCAGGGATGTAAACAAGTTAAACATGTTTTCTCACATAACTTTCCACGTGACCAAAATCTGAAATTTGACTCCACTTAACTCGTGATTTAAATTATTTAAAATCATTGATTCACTGCCTATAGCTTATATTATACACGCACTAAAATTGTGCAATAACATATTGAGGTTCTAATGCTCTTAATAGCTGGTAAAAGTCTTAAGGTTACACAATGAATATACAGGATGATTCGTAATGGTATACACGGGATTGGCGCAGTGGAATCTACACTGAAAAACATACTAATAGTTTTTAACAACAGATTGCTGATACCACTTTGTTATCAAGATATGTCAATATTGTGGGGTAACACCGCACATGCGGCGTTCCACGTGCCGGAGACATTGAACGTCACATTCAGTTCTTTCTGTGATTGAAAGTGGCCAGTAAGATAAGGGACCAATACACAAATGAGGAAATGAGCAATATAATTTTGATTTACGCTGAGGAATGACAAAATTTTGCTTCCACTGCTCATACGTATGCTGCACATTTTTCTGTTTGGCGACCACAAATTCCAAGTACATTTGAGCCACGGAATCTCTGCCTGAAGAAAATCGTTCGCTTTACACCTGTGATAGTCAACGCTGGTAAGCCGTGATGTCGCAGTACCATTGTTTAGGAAGAGGCGATTCTGCAGTGTAACGCTCACCGGACACATGTACTTGGTGATTAGCTGCACGTCATCACCTTTCACAGACGTCCATGTGGTGAGTAGTATATAACCAACTACGGTACTCCTTCCATTTGAAACCGGTGCAGGAGTTATAACCAGTTCTCGATTTTAAACGCCGCAGGACATTCTTGGAGTGGATGTTGCACCACCACGCCACAAATCCACAATTCGTCAGCAGAGTGCTGGACATGGATTTAGCAACATCTACCAGAAATTTCAGTGTCAATCTTCACAATCAGAACATTTTGGCCAACACATACTGGAGGTCCATTCGCAATATCCATTCTCTGTCAATATTTTGGGTGGGAGTTGGGGATGATGATATACTTGGACTGTATGACTGCATGACTGGCTCATCATCATCAACTGTTTCCAACCTGTGCTCGGGTCAGTTTGGTAAAATACCTCCATATTCCTCTATCATTTTACCATTCTTCTTCCTTTAATTCCTCCCGGACTACGAGGTGGAAACTAATTACACTTTGTGCAGACCGTTCCCCTCCAACTATTAGAGGACGTACCACTGGAAACATGGCTGAACATGTGGCTGCTTTAGGATGGAGCCCATGCACACTACTACCGTGCAGTGAGACGCTATTGGGACGAATATTATTCCAGGCAATGGATTGGACGCGACAGGCCTGTTTCAAGCCTGGCGATATATCCTGATCTCACAACTTGTGACTTCTGGTTGTAGAGCCACACGAAGATAATTATTATGTACTCTCAGCTTCACAACATGAGAGAGAATTTGTGGAATGTCATCGTGACTGCTTGAATTATGATCCAAGATATGCCACCCATATTCCAACGAACACGACAGTCGTGGTGCAGGAGGGCTGAGCCATGTTGTGAGTGCAATGATGGAGACTTTGAACATCTTCTATGAACATGCAATGTTCCACTACCCAGGTCAATTAAAAACTCTACGACATAATGTTATTCTTTGTCTGACTTGTACCTGTCAGTCTCTCGATAAAGAAGTGATCCCGGCAATGTATTGTTGTGAGACTTTAAGTTTCTTTTGCACCACTTTATTATATACATTATAAACCATCCTGTTTATTCCTTAATGTCAAGTACTAGCCAGAGAAATCACGCAAAAATATAATAATTATGTCTTATCGATATGTTTCCACACATATCCTGATTAATATGTTTCTGGAAAACCATATAAATTATTAATCTAAAAGTATCTATTATTATTTTTTCAGTTTCAATCGGTCCTGTTTATAATTTAACTGTTAAATCAAAGACAATTTTTTTTATTATTTTTATAAAAGTGTTAGTTATTTGTAAATTGCGTTGAGTCTTATCCCGCATATATCCGTATATTTACACTAAAGAATCAAGGATTAGGAAGGTAAAATTAAGATAAAATGTTCCTGTATTTTCGGGGAAGGAGAGTAATAAGAAAGAACAACCTCAGTAAATTTGTCATTGATTCGAGCCTCAATGACCCCGTCAACGACAAACCACATCAGATCTTATCCCCATATGTAGAGACAAGGGTGGGAGGGTTTATATGTACCGACATCTGCGTGTGGAAAACCAACAGCTCTAAGCTTAGTACGTGCACCCAGCCATAAATCATAAACTGCCCTCCCACCAATGACAAGCTAGATAAGTCAAGATTAACGCCCTCAACCATGTGCTCACTGATTCTGGTCACACTATGTTCATTTACACACCACTTGTTACTTGCTACCCGTCCTAGATTTCCAAATTTAACTATGTTAATATGGTATGGATGGAGTAGGTATAATATTTAGGAAATTCACAAGCACTTGTATGGAGCAAGATTGGGAAACAATATAGGACAAACTACCCCGGTCAGTATAAGAACCCCAAAAACCAAGGAAAGGCTACGCTGACCTATATATCCCCTAGTACTGATTAGTTTTGTTATGACTAAGTCCAGTTTTTGTAGCCAGGCAGAAAAGTTATTATATCTACCACCCAATATACAATATTCATACGTCAAGTTAAGTGACCCACAGCTGACACTTTTGATAAGAATAACTATAAATTCATTTGAAAACTGGACTGTATACTGTCCACGCTAGTTCCCGATACTGACCAACACAGTTCCAGGAGCTTGGATTTTTCCTAGTTCCCGATACTGACCAACACAGTTCCAGGAGCTTAGATTGTTCCTAGTTCCCGATACTTACCAACACAGTTCCAGGAGCTTGGATTGTTCCTAGTTCCCGATACTGACCAACACAGTTCCAGGAGCTTGGATTGTTCCTAGTTCCCGATACTGACCAACACAGTTCCAGGAGCTTGGATTTTTCCTAGTTCCCGATACTTACCAACACAGGTCCGGGAGCCTGCATTGTTCCTAGTTCCCGATACTGACCAACACAGTTCCAGGAGCATGGATTTTTCCTAGTTCCCGATACTTACCAACACAGGTCCGGGAGCCTGCATTGTTCCTAGTTCCCGATACTGACCAACACAGTTCCAGGAACTTGGATTGTTCCTAGTTCCCGATACTGACCAACACAGTTTTAGAAGCTTGGATTGTTCCTAGTTCCCGATACTGACCAACTAAGTTCCAGGAGCTTGGATTGTTCCTAAATCCCGATACTGACCAACACAGTTCCAGGAACTTGGATTGTTCCTAGTTCCCGATACTGACCAACACAGTTTTAGAAGCTTGGATTGATTCCTAGTTCCCGATACTGACCAAAACAGTTACAGGAGCTTGGATTGTTCCTAGTTCCCGATACTTACCAACACAGGTCCAAGAGCTTGGATTGTTCCTAGTTCCCGATACTGACCAACACAGTTCCAGGAGCTTAGATTGTTCCTAGTTCTCGATACTGACCAACACAGTTTTAGAAGCTTGGATTGTTCCTATTTCCCGATACTGACCAACACAGTTTTAGAAGCTTGGATTGTTCCTAGTTCCCGATACTGATCAACACAGTTCCAGGAGCTTGGATTGTTCCTAGTTCCCGATACTGACCAACACAGTTCCAGGAGCCTGGATTGTTCCTAGTTCCCGATACTGACCAAAACAGCTAACAGGAGCTTGGATTGTTACTAGTTCCCGATACTGACCAATACAGTTCCAGGAGCTTGGATTGATCCTAGTTCCCGATACTGACCAATTTAATTACTGGAGATCGGATTGTTCCTAGTTACCGATATTGACCAACACAGTTACAGGAGCTTGGATTGTTCCTAGTTCCCGATACTGACCAACACAGTTCCAGGAGCCTGGATTGTTCCTAGTTCCCCATACTGACCAACACAGTTCCAGGAGCCTGGATTGTTCCGACACGTTCTTCCTGCTCATCTCTTCCCTGACGAGCTGTACGAATCGGTTTGCGCATGCGTCCCAGTCCACTGAGATACCTCTATAGCACGTGGTGTACCGCAAGTAGTCTGAAACAGAATGAAGAAAGACTTGTTAAGGATTAATGTTAACATTCTGTTATCCAACTTTGATCTACACATGTTTTAACTTATTAGTGATAGAGTTGAACATTTCTCATTATAAAATTCAAATAATTCACCGCAAAGGAAGGAGATTTGTTCGTAGATCATTTGAAGCCTTATCATAGTGACATGACTCACAGAGGACTGGGTAACTCCAACGTTAGTGACAGATTCAACCTCCAAGCACTTTAGTTTATAATAAGCCAACGAGGATCACTGTTATTGTTTTAGTAGAATTCATTTGATAATGTTTTGATATTAACCTTCTCACAATAAATTACAGGCCTGGATTGAAATGTGAACTTTCAAAATTGAGTTAATTAATTGCCCCTATTCCATTTAAATATTTGGAATATTTTACTGAGAAAATAAAGCAATCATTTTTCAAAAGGTAAAATCTTTCAATGATGATTTATTTATTGTTTATTTAACATATCTGTTTATTGAGCTGATGGTCTTGGCTGACAATCTATTCCAGTGGGGGCTGAACAGTTTTCCATTGCATTGGTTAGTATAGTGAACGTGAACAAGCTGTAATCCAAACATTATTATGATTATTATTATTATTATTATTATTATTATTAGCACCGTGTCTTACTAACCGTTCGGGTTATACGCACTTACACTAATATGCAATAATAGGGTGATTGTGAGATTAAATGGAGGACCTACAGTTAAACGTGAGATCTGAACCATGGTGGAGGCCTGGCATTCCCCACATTCACAAGAGAATGAAGGGTTTGGCAATCAGATAAATCTATGCTGAGACCGAGGATTGAATCCCGGATCCCAGCACAAAAGCCTGACACCTTACGCTTAGACCGCCAGGTCACCTTAAAATGCAGTCGTTAATTTAATTAGCCAATTCATTCTTAGGACAACGAAAGTGGCTTGTTTTTCAGAAAAGTATATCAGGATAAATGAAATGGACTAATTCCTAGATACCCTTGACCACGATACATACTGGAAGTTATTCAGGGACACTCTGCTTTCGTGCTTTGCAAATACTCCATTGCTGAGTTTCAGCAATATATAGAAAAATAATTCTAGTTTAAAAAAAATCTCGTACAGATATATGCACATGTTTGTTGACAGGTAAAGTTTTACAACGTCTGGACAAATGTAGGATCTTTTAAGGAAGGTGTGGACCTCGTCAGCTCTAGTGACTCTCGTAATTTCTGGTAGAGTTTGTCGGTGGTTTCCTGATAAAAATGCAGTGACGTCCCTAATGAGCACCTTGCTGCTTCTGGGATCTCTCTCTCTCTCTCTCTCTGGATCTTCAATTGAGGTTTTATGTGACATTGTACTCTCATTATAGAATGTAAGTTTTTTTTTAGTAATTTGGATGTGAAACTTTGCTTGGCTATGTTGCACACATCAATTAATTGGTTGTTATAAAATAGCAAAAGTAATTTTAATGTCGCATACCCTGTTCTGCCCCCTTCCAACAAATAAGTGACTATACCCGATGAGGCCACTGCAAAGGCAACACATCCCTCAAACCTAAACTTATCCAAGAATAAAATAATTATAAAAGTATTTACTTTACTTTTGGATGCATCCTAAATTAACATATTACCCACCGGATCTCAACTCTTCAATACCTTTGTGTCTAGCCTAAGTTAAAATGCTCTGTGTTCCACAGAGGCTTGTTTATATTCAAAGTTTGTAATAGAATTAGCGAGCCATTTGTCGCCTCTCTCTTATAATTCAAATGTTTGGTCTGACCTGCATTAAAAATATCTTCTTTTTAGTACTAATTGTCAACCGATTGATCTGTTCTGATTCTGTGTTCAATATCTTCCTACATGCTTGACCTGTGGGCGATCCAAAGTGCACAAGAGGATCCGTCACCTGATAAATATTAATAGGGTGAGAAAATTTCTAAGTGAGGAAGAAAAGCGACTCAAAACAGCCTTTTATAAATTACTGATCCAATTTGAGTCATTCTCTGAGAGTCCCATTGCTTTGCAAACTAATTGGCAGGATGCTTCGGTTGCACTGTGCTATTCGGGTGTAGCGTATATACCCAACTGAGGACATCACCCTTCATTACTTCGGGGGGTTCCTCAACAGAAACGCCTTGCTTTTGGAACTGGAAATTCATAATTTTCCAAGAATTAGGCCTATATGAAGCAACTCGTTATAAGTAAGTGTCTTTGCAAATAAATATTCAACGCATAATTTAATGACGATTGTTAATGGTATTTCGTATAGGTTGTTAGTGTTGTCATTGACAATACTTGTTGCAAAATATACACATTGTCCATTTTAGAGATGGACAGCTAAATGCATAACACTTTGAATAATCCCAGCTAAAATTGTTCCTCCTCATTGGTCAAGTTAATACTAAACGTCACTTAATCACTGACCTTAAGGTATACTTACTTACATTGTAAACGGCTGGCACTCGTTTAAATGAATTTTTAATTTAAATAATTTATATACACAGGTGCGATTTTAGTTTTTTCAACTATATTTATATATTTTATTGGTCCTGCATTAAACTTATTGTTGGCACTTATCGCCTACCCAACGTAAATAAATTTGACGTAATATTTAAGTAAATACAAAGAAGCGTTGTATATAAACACTACTTAATTTGTCTTTTGAGTGACCTGACGGTCTAAGGGTAAGCTGTCAGACTTCTGTGCTGGCGGTCCGGGGTTCAATCCTCGGTCCGGCACGGATTTATCTGATTGCCAAACCCTCCCTTCATCTCTGACAATACATGTATTAATCACAACTTGTGAATGTGGGGAATGCTAGGCCTTCACC
Source organism: Timema shepardi (assembly GCA_902151425.1). Classification (NCBI taxonomy): domain Eukaryota; kingdom Metazoa; phylum Arthropoda; class Insecta; order Phasmatodea; family Timematidae; genus Timema; species Timema shepardi. Next base: position 26,122 of record CABFVX010005292.1, read on the forward strand.
GTGGTTCGGATTCCATGTTAAACTGTAGGTCTTCCATTTCATCTCACAATCACCCTAACGTTACACATTAGCGTAAGTGCGTATAGCCCGAACGGGTAGCAAGACGCGGTGCTAATAATAATAATAATAATAATAATTTGTCTATAAAATCGTAGCTATAAAAATGTTGACAATTAACAAAACTAAAGAGACCAAAATCATACAATTTTTAAAAACATAAACAAAACATGATAAGAGACATAGACAAATAACAAGCTATGTTGTGGAACAATAACTAACAAGTCCATCTATTGAAACAATATAACATTCTCCCACTTTGAGTTTCTAACTTAAAACAACAGAAATTAAATAATTTTCACAGACAATATCACTTTGACAAAGTTCAGAGTATTTGAGTCATTGATCTAACACTTAAACACAAAACGAAATAATTTCATTATGTTAAATATTTTGCTGGAGTAGAAATATTTCTTCCCTTTAAAATCCAGAACCTTTTTCTAAGCAAGCTCAAAAGACCTTACTTTCCCACATGGTTTGCCTTGATATGTGTTTCATGAATCAATCTGGTGACCACTGGATTCAAAAGGTAATGGGGCTGGATATCTAAAATATGACACATCTTTCAGTTCCGATATTCATGTTTTCAGATGTAGAACATCTTTGGTGTGCACAAATAAGTTCAGTGATTTGACAGGTTCATGTTTCGAGTCTTGAATTGATTCATTCTGAACTAATCTAATAAAAATAACTTTGGCCTCATACACTTCAATGATAAGATCTCCCCTTGTCTTCGATTGCTTTCTGCAATTACGAATGAATCTTAGCACCCATCCCACAGATGGAGAATTGTATGGTACTGATCGAAGAATCGGTAATACCACTCACCGTTGGTGTACACATTTGGTAGAGTCGTAACCGTTCCTTTCCTTTATTCTTGGTAGACAACTTCTTCCTCAACAGAAACAATTTTCATAGGTCATTGATCTGGCGGAAGATTTAGCCATTCAGGTCCCTCTCACCATCTCACCTGCATCAATTTCTTAGAAGAGCATCCTCGACTGTCAAAATCTGCTGGGTTAAGTGGACCTGGAACGTGGCGCCAGTCTTATTTTGCCTTCACTTGTTTAATCTCTTGAGCCCTATTACGTACAAAAGTAGCCCATTGCTCCTCTCTTTGTATCCACGCTAAAACCGTACTTGAATCACTCCAGAAACATAAGTCCGACACAATCAAATCTAAATGTTCCACTTTGGAGGAAAACAGCATAGCCCCAATAGTAGTGGTTAAGAGTTCTAGACGTGGTATAGTGGTTTTCGTGATAGAAGTTACCCTGGCCTTAGCCTGAATAAGTTGAACGTCAATGAAATGTTCAGTCTCTGATCTCAAATACATAACAGCACCATATGCATCTTGACTGACATCGCAGAACGCGTGCTTCTGCATGATATATTTGGGAATTTCAATTTTGTTCAGATATTGAAGTCCCTTAGTCCATTTTACAAACCTCTTCTTTTCTTTTATAGAAACTTATTAATCTCAGCCCAGATTAAACGTCCCCATCTGTTGAATCAGCAGTTTTGGAATCAATGTTACAGGAGCTGTGAAACCAATTGGGTAATACAATTTATGAGCAAAAAACAACATTTTCCTCTTAGTCACACTCTGAAAACCAATTTGAGGAATAAAGGCTGAATTTATGGCCAACAGATAAGTTCCACGCCTCTAATTCAGACCTAAAACAGGTGACACTTCACTATTGTCAACTTCATAGCTAGAATATTTCCATACTCTCAACTCAAATTTTGCTTTAAGCAACAAAGCAGTTGATTCTGTCATAAACTTAGGTAGCTCGCTAACCTCATCTATACTCGAGACACAATTGTCAATATTAAAACCCTTCTACGATCTTTTAATCGTTTTCTGGGAATACATGCTAGTCCCAAAACAGTTCCTTTCACAATATCTCAAGACTGAGTCTAGATGGTGTTCAATTACATCTCCTAATATGAAAGGACTGGGCGAAAGGCCAAAAATCACACATGCATGTCTTAGGCTAAGATTTTCCTATTCGGTGTTTTCCACAAGAATCTTATGAAATCTGGATCTTGTTCACAAAGTAAGATCTGCAAGAAAGTTTTCTTTATATAAGCAATAACACCAATAGCTCCCACTCTGAAGCGAAGCAGGATAGATGGAATACGTTCAATCAAGTTCGGCCCTTCCTCTAAGCAATCATTCAGCGAAGAAGAGGAATTGATCTTGATCGAACACGGGGTGGAACTTTGTGGTAAGATGTTCCTTGATCACTGGTTGGTGGGGAAGATAACGTCCCTCATTACCCTTAGCATTAACCACTTCTTATATGATTCCCTCTCTCTTCCACTCTTCAAACACTTCTATGTAGGCTCTTTCTACTTCAAGAGATTTCAGTTTCCGTAACGTCGTTGCCAGAAGCTTCTGAGCTATTGTGAAGTTTGAAAAGATAGGGGGTGTCCATCCACCCCTGGAAGTTCAATCATATAACGACCGTCCCCATCCCGTTGGACACTTTGTTTAAAATGTTCTAATGTTGATAATTCTCTTTCATCCTTTGACCTTCGCTTCTCTGGATCCTTGATTCCCAAAACATCAAGATTTCAGAGTGTGGAAATAGACATATCTTTAGCAAGCAAATAAGTTATTGTCATGTTATGATAAAGTGATTTCTTTCATGGAACCCTGCCATTAGCGTTCATCCTAAATAGGTGTTCACAGCTAACAAGCCAAATTTAAGAACAACTCTTTCACCTGTGAATATTTTCCCCGAAAAATCGGCCCCTATCAAAACTTCTACCAGTTCGACCTCATAATTTATTTCTATACCCAAGAGTTGTAGTTCTATCTGACACAAATATTTTCTTGCAGAAGGCACAGAACAACATATTTTGTCCTAATAAAAATTTTCAAAGTTGCATACATACATTTTCTTGATGTTTACCAACTGAATTTGAAAAGATTGTGTGTAACTTCAACTGACTAGTCTCTTCCAAACAAAGCATGCTGAATACGTTCTTCCCCTATTGATGTGTATCCCTTTCGTCCTAACACTTCCTTCAGAATGTATGAACTCTGGGATCCCATGTCTATCAGAGCTTGAACATTTCGATGACTCCTTTTTCTTTCTTTGCAACTGTACAGTAGGAGTTTGAAAAAGTACTTCAGAGAAAGAATTATTTGCTAATTTATTATCTACAGGAGCCCTTGTACGTTCAAGTAAGTCTTTCTTCAAATTGTCCTTATCCCCAGACTTAAGAAGACTAGTTTCTAGTTTGGGACATAGTAGAATACTGTGTTTACCATCACAGAACAAACACTTTAGTTTACATCGCTTTGCAATGGGTCCACCTTTCAGTCAAACAACACAACATCAACTCTGACCAATAATTTTAAACTTCTCATTTATGGTCAATTTTCTGGCTTTAAAACAATCTACAGAAAAACTTGATGCGTTACAAAATATACTCATTGAAGTGTTTAAAAAGTATTTTTCTTACTTTGATCACTGATAGAAATAATTATCAAACACTGTAACAATTATGTGGCATAGATTACTGAAACATGTTTTAACGTGTCAAGAATAGTCCCAGCCAAGTAGGTGCTCTGAATGTGTGTTACCATATGGTGGCAAGCCAACTATGAATCTGTCATCGGCAGATCATTTATGCAACATCTATGACTCTCCATTGTAGTATGGTTGGTGTAGTTTAACGCTACACACTGGCTTATTGGAGTCTCAGTCTAACACCAAGGTGTGTTCGGGATAGTGGACTGTTACAGTGGCCGGTTCTGTGTCTTGGCTCATCATTGTAGTGTAGTAGGACAGTACACACCGGTCTGTTGGGTGGCGTATTCACAAGAATACGTATCGGTGTTTATTTGATCACAAATTGTTGTGTGATAGGAAGTCATCAAGTTAAATAATACCTCGCTCCTAAAGTGGTGTAAATAGCAGTTATATGGTCCACAAACACTCTGCATAGGTTTTATATATCATTATCTGTTCAAGCATGTTAATTCCTGTTCTTGCACAGTTTTTATAAAGCTAGTTGACACTCAAAATTAACAATTTTGGGCTTTACAAGCCGTTTGAACATATCTTTGACTCTTAATATATCAAGTGAAGTGGGCGAAAAAAATAATTTCCCTACGTTTTATTCTTCCACACGATAGGAAAACACAATGCACCTCTAGGCAATAAGACGTATAACCTATATAGAATGTAAAGGCTTTAACTTATTTACCTAAAATATTTTGTCCAATGACTCAAATATTGTACAAAGTCCTTAATATTAATCAACTGCTGCAACTTGTCCAATGATTCATTTTGCTTCGTTTTGTTGTTGCTGGTTTCTGATTCTTGATATTACCAACTTTCTACACCATTTTATCAAACATAATTATAATGAAATACATATGCAGAAGAAATAATTGAGGACCATAAGCGCGAATTTCAACGGAATGGATCAACAAAGAATCATATTTTTACTACTCGGCAAATATTAAACAAAAGAGTGGGAATACAACATGACGGGTCATCAATTATAGATAGATTTTAAAAAGGTCAAATAAAATTCAGTTCAAATAAATAAAATATAAGTTAATACATTTTAGTTGGATTTGTAATGCCCCCTCCCCCCCCCCTCAAAAGAAAACTTGTCAAGCTAATTGAGGTATGTTTGACTGATACGCGTGGCAGCGTACGGGTTGGAAGTCACCTACCAGACACTTTCTAAATACATAATGGGTTGAAACAAGGAGATGCATTTTCCTCATTACTTTTTAATTTAGCAAAGAGTATGATACTAGGGTAATACAAGAGAGTAGGGTAGGGTTAACACTAAACGGTACCTTGCATCTATTAGGGTAAGCGATGAAAATACTAGATATATGGTCACACAAATAACACAAATTGAGGTCGATAATTTAGATATTACTGCGAACAACATATCATTTGACAGGGTTATTGAGCTTCAATAATTATACATAATTTCAGCTAGCAAAAACTATATTATATTGGAAATTAGTAAAAGAATACAGTCGCTAAATGCATTCCTTTACTTGATCAGTATGTTGTTGACAACTCCACAGCTTTCATGGAATGTAAAACTCATAGTATACAATACAATAATTTTACCAGTTTCTGGTAAGGATCAAAGCCTACAAGGAAATACATATTCACATATACTGAAGCACTGTAAAAGTTCTGAGTTACATACTAGAGCCGCTACCCTGAAAAAGTCTGAAGGGTGCAAAACATTCAAGTTATTGTCTTGGTGTTCAACCAGAATAGTAAGGAGGACCCCATAGAAATAGTAACTAAAGATGAAGCGCTAAAAAAAAAAAAGGCAGATGAATAAAGCTATTAATGCCATGTTCAATATACCTCATCTTCCACTTAGAACAGTCATAAAATCACGATAATATATGTCCCTACATATTAGGAATATATAACAAGTTACAAGACTATTAGGAACACCATGTAGCTATTTGACTCTTATAGCACCATTTCACTTCTCAATGATAAGAATACAATAGTTTGGCCATGATGACTAAATTGCGCTGACTCTAGCTGCACTCCAACTACATGAGCCATGTCACATCTCTTTTAACAAAGCTATTAAGTTGCAAAACAAAACAGAGTTAAATGCACATGCTACCTAAATTAGGTTTCTCTAAAGGGAACATAATAATATCATACATCGTGGCAATATTAGTCTTGCTAGATTTAACAAAAAAAAACATAATAAAATTGACATATAACATTCTACATCCTAACAATATTGGTCTTGCTACGCCTATCTAATAAAATTACCTTGCAAAAGAAAACATGAAATTGACATGGTTGAAAACCACACAAAGCCTTTCTCAAATAGATATATGATTATATACTGCAACATATTGGCGCCTCGGTGGTGAGACCAGCCATACCACTACCACGATTGGACAAGTAGTGGTGCCGGTCTAATGCAGAGAGTTCCTTTTTTAGCCGAAGTCAAGACGAAGAGTACAAAGGCGGGTGTAACATTCCAATTCATACGATCAAACTTGTAGTAAAAGGGAGGGGTGCGGAAGGCAATATCATCCTTCCCCTTGCGTTGTTGTATTGCAATTCCAAGCAGGGGCAAGGTCTCGTCACAGAAATAACGTGTGGAGATCTTCTTTTGTTTGGTCACCGTAGACAATACGTTCAATTAAGTCGGCCAAATTCACGAATTGTTGCTATCGGAGGCGGTCGCTAGTTGAACTGTGGAACGGGGTTCATGCAACACATAATGAGTCAAAGGCAGTTGCAGAAGATGGTTGGATAATGTTTTAGTAAATACTGATTTAGAATCAGAGTGAGAATGAATTATGTCTTATTGTAATGGGTTAAATGCTTTTAGCCTACCACAAGGGTATTAACTGGCAAAGCCAATAGGAAGAGATCATTGGGAGGACCTAGACATTGATGGGAGGATAACATTAAAATGGACCTGAAAGAGATAGGGTATAAAGAGGTGAACTGGATAAAACTAGCTAGAGATAGGGATTGGGTGTAATTAGGTGGACTGGATGGAGCTAGCTCAAAATAGAGGAGGGTGTAATGAGATGGATTGAATAGAACTAGCTCTCGATAGGGATAAGTGTCATACGTTTGTAAGTGTGGCAATTAACTTTAGAGTTACTAATGCTATAAGTAAGTAAGTAAGATATTTCCTTTTGCCATCTGTTATTCGCGTTCAAAGTTCAGAACTGTGACTGTAATGAGCTTTAATCTGCCGCAGAGATTTGAATATTCAGCTCATACAATTGTTTGTCTGCCAACGTCAGAAATGGCATGGTAAGACCATACAAAATTATACGTATAAATAGGCGGTAATACGCCTACAATATTAGTCAACTGTTAAAACTGATCCATAGCTTCCCCACTCAGCAACGGTTATAAATATGATAATAGAAGCGACCCCCAACTATATATTCACCAAATACACCCTTTCCAAATTCGAGCTACTTGTTTTCATATCCGGGTTGCAAAATATTTTCCAAAATATAATTCTGACACATTCAGGATTGCAACATTATTCTGATGTCAGTTATGATCTCCTTTCATATCCGTGTTTCAAACTCGCCGTTAGGGTTATGACATCGTCCCTCTATTTATAGACTGAGTTAAACAGGTTCTAATAAAAACTACTAACTCTCTCCACACCTGTTAGCAGGCCTCTGAAATGAACAATCGTCTTTGGGGATGCTTTCGTGAGGAAAAAACCAGAGAGTCGAACATACATTGTTATCGGTTCCGGTTCTCTAAACAAACATTATAAAGTTTCCCGTTCTGGTTCCGGTTAGAGCACAATATAGGTTCTGGTTCTTTTCGGTTCCTGATAATGTTACGATTCAGGCTCTGTAACCCCTTTTTTTTCTTCCTGGACCAAAGCGGGCATACAAGTGGCAAGGTAAATTGATAAAGAAAAGAGAAATGAAGAGTGAGCAGATAGAACCTCCAAAAACATATATTATGAAGTAATATATACAATCATGATATCCAAACCCACTCAGTAGTAGCGTATCTAGAAAATAAGGTTATCTCCTGGATGGTATGATACTAAAATAAAACCTGAATAGAAGAAAACACATTTCCAGATAACGGGAATAGAATAATTTTATTTAATCACTAACAAATAGATATATATCTCATCCAACATAATTAAAACTATCAATAATTTCAAAAAAAGCTTCATGAAAAACAATAATTTACTCGTCCAAAGGACTCACAATAATAAACCTTTGTTTTATTATAATGCTTGGATAATATCAAAATGATGAGAATTCAATAGTCGATTGGACTTTAACTAAATAAAACAAATAGTCTGATGGATTCCCACTATAAGACATAGTTATATTCTCGTATAATAGGGACTCAAAAAGGTCTCAGAATTTCATAAATCATGGACGTAACCTCACCATTACTTCAAACAACAACAATATAAAAGGTACTGAGCAAAGTAGAATTTATGATGTAAATATATGTATATTAATTTGCTCTGTCTAACGGACATCATAGTATTATAATAAAAATAGCGTCAAGTGAATATATATAATTTTAATTTAATAAATGTCTCTCATATATAAATTATTATATTAACCTAATATGTAAAAGGAAAATATTAAAAATTTACCATGTCCAAATGACATCGCTGCTAAACAAAAATAAACATAACACCAAAAGAATAACTTTTTAAATTTAAATGTCTTAAATACTTGTAAAACCTACATGAATTCATAATATCAATGATTTGAACAAGTTAATAAACTTTAATTTTAAACATCTTAAATATTTGTAAAGCATACATGACTTTATAACAGCAATGATTTGAACAAGTTAAATAAAATTAAATCTAAGTATCTTAAATATTTGTCAAGCCTACATGACTTCATAATAGCAATGATTTGAACAAGTTGAATAAATTTTAGATTTAAATATCTTAAATATTTGTCAAAACTAGACGATGGTATAATAGAATTTTAAGCAAAACAAAAAATTATGTAGCAAAGGTTTCGTAGTTAAATCCGTAATAAATAGCCGAAAAGAAATTTTGCACTATAAAGTCCGAAAAGTAATTTTGAAGCTTACATTTTATATTTGACACCTAGATGTGTCCCGGACGGTTATCCTGCCAAGAGTGGCTTGACCACTGCTCTACTGGCATTATTTATTTGATAATCTGTGGCTCAAAAGGGGAAGGGGGTGGTAGGGTTCACACATAAGAGATGGATGGACAACAAACGAGAGGGAAGGGGTAGTCAATTATGGGAAACATGTGACGAGCAGCATCTGGACGATTCCAGAACAGTTATTCTCATGTCAAGCGCAACATTTTAGCGCTGTAGATGTTACACATTTTTCATTCCGGCATCCTCTGTGAATATCCGAAGTTGATGCACCTCTTGGCCTCGCGCCTCCAGTTTAATCAACAAGTGCGTGATGGTCAGTCGTTACTGGAAGAGAGGGAGAGCTCGGGACGTACACAGAAGAAAATGAGTCATTAGTAAGCTTTCGATATCACTTATGTAGTTGTTGTGGGATACAACTTGAACCAATATAGTGTCAAGTGCTTTCTTGATTTAGAATGTTGTAGCTTTTATAAAAGGTAGAGTTATTTAAATTTTTAATTTTTTTAGCACACCTTTTTGTAAATTTGTGCTACGTCAATGTACTAATTTCGATAATGGTTTTTAATGAATGAGGTAGGTAATATTTATATATTTAGAGAATTATATCCGCATTAGCGTGGAAGGAGAGAGGAGAATCACTTTGGAAATAACACTCTGGATCAAAAGTATTTCTAGACTAAAACAATATAAGGTGCATCTTTCTAATTTGCATCTTGATCTGTCATTGTCAATCACATACTCATAAAACTTCCAAACTGTTTTTCTTTAACGCATTCCATTAATAATATTATTTAAACCACTTACTAACAAACAAAAATAATTACCATCTCACTGTAGACAAGGGACATATTCACTGAGCTACTTTCTATTTTAAACTTGAATGAAAGAATTTAAAGTTCACATTTTGCCACCCTCCATCTCCCTTTTCCTGCTATTATAATTAGTTCAACCAACCACCAGATTATCAGTTTTCATCTCCAGGAAGTACTGAGTACATTAGGCTTAGACTGCTTGTTCAAAAGAGATGATCTCTTAATTTCTGTATTTCAACTTCTAAGGAATGTGGTAATATCTGATGTCTATAAAAGCTAAATACAGCTTTTTAAACCTCTAGCTTAAACAAGAAAGTGAAAAGACAGTAAACAATGAGACAGTCATGTCATTTCTCTGGAATTTACACTCATTAGTAGAGGGCGGATTTTGCCCAAAATGCCTTTATTATTCCTATGCTTTGAAAAGTAGGCTTTTGAGATATAAGTTTATTTTCGATGATTGCGAAGATAATATGATAACTTTTATAGTGCCTATAAATGCCTATTTCATGTTTAGTGCCTATTTTACAAATGGGAGCCTTAAAGTGCCTTTTTTTTATCTCTATCTTCCTGCCACCCTCTTTTTTTCTTTCTAAATACTTGCGGCTGCCCCGCAACCCTCCTCCTACACTCCTTAGGTCAGTCCACGTGGATACTCGTGATAGGAAAGAAAGACCCATGTGTCCAGCGGTTTGATAGGTTCAAACTGGACAGACTGTCGACAAAGATTTTCTTCTGGCGGACAGCAGTGTCAGTTCATTCAGTGGTTGTATATATTACGCTGTTGTTAGATGTGCATATCTGTTCATTAATATTTCTTTGTATTGGACTCGGTGTAAATTATTGAACTAGTAGATAATGCCTCACGAAAAATCGTGTAAAAGTGTATTACTAAAACAGTGGATTGGTGGTGATAGGGATTTCACAACGGATGGCAAAATAATTTTTTGTCAGCCATGCTCCAAGGAGGTAAGTTATCTTTTCAAAAGGGGAAATGAAATTATTCATTTTGAAAGTCAAGGTTTTTATTAAATATATTGTCTACTGTTTAAAAGTTAATCACGATTATTTGCTATTGTTAAAACCAGGTTTCATTTCTTATTGAAGGATTTCAACGACAAAGTGGAAATATTTACCAAAGCGTAACATTACGATCGAAAAAAGCAAAAAAANGCAATCTTAGTACTCTTGTTAGGTAATGCTTTGTTAATTTGTAGAATCCACATATATTACTGAGTGAAAATTTCCATTTTTAATATTTAGGTAAAATGCGAGAAGAAGTATCACCTAGAACAACATAAAAATACTGCAATACATATGAAGAATTCCGGAAAGAAAACAGGATCTCAACCATTTTTCCCTAAAGTTAACGATACCGATAAAACCCAAGAGCAATTTTCTGCTGACTTATGCTCTGCGATGTTAGCTGCAAATAATCCTTGGTAGAAGCTGGAGAATCCAGATTTCAATGCTTTTCTAAACAAATATACCAACATGAATATACCAGACGAATCAACTCTGAGGAAACACTACTTGCATTCAACTTATTTATCCGTAAATTTTTACAACTTCAGTTTTTTCTTTCTGACATTAGAAAAAATTAACGGAATTGTAATGATTTAAACTATTTACAGTAAACATTAATTTATTTCGTTTAAAACAGTGGAGAAAATCCGAGAAGATATTGGAGAATCATACATTTGGGATAATGTTGATGAAACCACTGCCCGCTGTGGCAGATATGTTGTAAATGTTGTTGGAAAACTAGACTCTACCGGTACTGGGAAACCTCACTTTGTTAGGTGCATAAACTTGGCCCCACCCATGAAAGCACTAACGACCGGACCTAGTGCAATCGTTAGTGCTACGTTAGTGCTGGTCATTGAACACAAAAATATTCGTTAGTGCTACGTTTTTGTGGAAGTTATAAGCCAAAATCATTGTGCGGGGCTAAGTTGACGTCAACCTGGCCCCGCCCACTATCTTATAGTCCAGCACTAACGACAAAACCCTAGGCAGTCGTGAGTGCTACGTTAGTGGTGGTCATTGAACATACAGATGTTGTTAGTGCTACATTTTTGTGGAAGCTATAAGCCAAAATCATTGGGTGGGGCTAAGTAGACGTCAACCTGGCCCCGCCCATCATCTTATAGTGCAGAACTAACGACAAAACCCAAGGCAATCGTTAGTGCTACGTTAGTTCTGGTCATTGAACACAAAAATTTCGTTAGTGCTACATTTTTGTAGGAAGCTATAAGCATACCACCTAGTAATACGGAATTACAAGACTCACCATCACTGGCCTGGCTTCTCTCCGTTTGATGGAGCACTAACACACACTAAAACATCCTCTCCCGTGGCTTGAACAATTTGGACTGAAACGAGACGCTGGTCAGCGCCTCGATCGTCATCGAAGCCCGGCCCACAACAAACACGGACTTAGCTTGACCAAGTTCGTTTCCGATTCCGCCATCTGGGGTGTTCTGTAAACTTCGAGTGGTTACTGGACTGGCCGCTAAGCTTCGAGAGCGCTAGTCTTCTACCTTCCTTTTGTTCTTTGTTTCCACCCTGCTTTCCCCTTCCTCTGAGAACAAGTGTAGGTTGTATCTACTATATAATAGCTTGTATTGTTTACCTCGTCACTCATTGTACCACTGGCTTGCACAAAGGTGAGGGCGCCGATATAAACTAGGGCTAGGAAACCTTATTCAAAATTTCTGTTCGGATATAAATGATGGGAAGAGATACCTTTCAAAATTGTTTGGGCTTTCTTTATTATAACCATATTTCATAGATGGGTTTTCTGGTGGGGTTTGACGCGGATGAACCGCGAGTCAATTATATTTGTTTTTAAGGGGAATTCATGATTTACGTTAGTACTGTTTGTGTACTTGTGGCGCGCTCTCATCTCCACTTAGTTCAGCTAAGTGATTAAATCGATATTTTTACGAGTTTCAGGGAGGTTATTAAAATAAAGTATGCGCGCTTTACTAGCGTACATTATTGTATATTTATTTAATTCAAATTAGGCTATCATGTTATGTTGTATAGTTTCTAACGGTGGTTTACGAAACATATTTATACACTTCAAAGTAAATTATCCATTGTTACTCAAGTATAGAATTCCACGGCAATTGTTTAAACTTGTATATCATAGATTTAACCGCTTTGTATTACTATCCTTGTGTCTGCTTTGACAGGATACATTTATTATATATATATTTATTTAAAGTAAATTTTATGGCTTCGCTATTTCATATATATAGTTTGTCGATAATCTCTATCTTATGTAATATTATGTATATTTAATGACTTAATTAAAATAAAACTATGTTTTCTCTTGTGATCCCTTGGTTGTTCTTTACACACGCTTCCGATTATCTGTGGGCGTCACACAGGTTTATTTAATTTTCAGTGTTATAAATTTGATTTAAGACACAAACAAAATAATCATTAATTATATATAATCTTTGCTTAAACTTATTTTTACATATTTACATGTATTAAATTTTTCTACATAAAATGTCTTTCAGCGCTGTTAGTTTCTACTTGAAATAAAAATAATTGTATGTGAATCAACGTATACATTAAGTTGAGGTTTTTTTTTAATATGGTATATAAAAGCAAATGTGGCAGTACTTTTGTGTAACTTGAAACTTTTTTCACTTTAATTGCCAAATCATCGAAATGTTCCTAATAACCGTCGGAACGTTTACAATATGCAGTATAGGGACCAACACTTTGCACAGATAAAGGGCCATGAAATGCAATCATTGCTCGTAAGTATAATATGTTTTGCATTAGTTCTAATGAAAATGGAATCAATGAAAGGGTTGGCTCTGAGCCCCGAAGCAAACTACTGCTGTCAGTTAATAAATCTGGGATCTCAATCAAAATTTGAATGCCCGTTTGAAAATGTGTTATTTTTCCATTACATAAATTATTTTCAGACGTTTCATCATCAACGAATTGTTCAGGAACATGTTCCAAATCCTTCAATATTTCTAAACAATTGTGCCTGGAAGGGGAAGCTTACTTTCTAATGCTTCCTTTAGCTCTCCCACAGTAATCCAGCAATCTTTGTAACTGGTAATTAACTGTTTAATTTAAAAACAATAAACATATATTCAGTAGTGATTAATGATTTGATTAGTTTAAAATTAATATGGTTTTTTATTGTGTTTTATTTTTGTTGGGACCTACATCAAGGGATTCAAAACCTACACTGATGGATTTCACACATATTAATATTATTTCTTTGGACGAAAAAAGTACATTATTGTGATATGTATATATACATGTAAAACACAACGCCGGCTCACGCACAGTGTACTAGGGCATGTGTCCTTAAACCAGGTTAAAGGCAATAAAGCAAAGTTTAATGTTTATATGTTTGTTTCAGACTTGAGGAAAATAACTTTTAATAAACAAATTCTAAATTCCTGAATATTTAATAGTCTTGATTGGTGTGAATGATTTATTTTTAAGTCTATCGGTGAATTTAGTAGTACAACAGGATTAAAGCATGCCATATAATTAAATGTATATGTTCAAGATAAGAAACAAACGACTACTGTATTCTTAAATTGTAAAGGGTCATTTCTACAGTAATTCAATGCCCATGTTTAACTAGTTATTTTTATAAAATATTTTTTTAAATAATGTACAGTATTTCAGTAACAATTTATGTAATTTGTTCTTCTTTGTTATTGTAATGTAATATTTATGATGAGAAGCTTCAATGCGTTGTAATTAAAAAATATGACATATGTATAATATGAAAAATAACGTAGAATTAATAGAAATTATAGGTCTGTGGTTCCATCTAAACGTTGTGTTTCCTTTATATGTTTGCACACAAATATCATTACGATTCATTTAAATTAATTAGGGGGCTAGAGACCTATTTGTGCTGATACGCCCTTAAAGACTAATTCTACTAATAATTTAAATAAATAGGAATAAGGAGGACCACTTAAAGGGCATGTTTATGCATTTTCATGGTGTAAGGAGGAAAGAAACATAGCGATAAACTTTGGTTACAAAATAATTTCGACTTCTTCCTTACTGCAACCAAGTGAAATGTGTGTATAACAACCTAGACGACGTACCCACTGACTTGAACTCCACTGGATTTTAAATGTGTGTTATTGCATAATAGGCTATTGGTGTGTGAATCATGCAAATATTTTATTTATAATTCAAAATTTACTATTATTTGTGTTTTTTATTTTTGCTCATGGCGAAGCTTATTTGACCAAAACTTATTTTTAATGAGTAACACAAATGGAAAACTAACGTTTATATTAGTTTAAATAATTAGTTATATTACTAAATTTTATAGGGTTTGTCAACTTGATATAAATTTGGCTCCAAACCAAACTATGCGCTTTATGTTTACTCAGCAACAAAAATTTAGCACTCACAGTTCTATTTCGTTTTGTTGTTGGTTCTGTATCATTATGGTAACCAAATCTAAGTTAATGACAACTATTTATATGATATAGCTAAACAAACTAAATATTTAATAAGCGGTGATCAACTGACGTGTCACCCTCTTCTGTGGCCACATGGTAAAAGGCATCACTCTTGCAGTAGACTGGCTGCCCATGACAGGTAAATCGGAGTTCAATCTCAGTCGGCTGCACCGAGAGCAGTTTTTCCTAAATGATTTTCTAATCTCACTACACGCAAATGTGGATGCACTTCTTCCAAACTAAACCTTCTTCACCTCTATCACATTAGCGTAATTAGTAGATATGCGTATAGACTGAGCCCGTAGTAAGACGTGGTGCTAAAAGAACCTGACGTGTTGATGGTGCGAACCTAAAGCATTGTTATGGACTGTAACCTAACAATAAATACATCACTAACGATTTTTCTGGCTTAATGAGCTGCACTAACGAATTTTTTGTTTACTGAGCAACACTAACGTAGCAATAACGATTTCATTAAGTTTTGTCACTAGTGCTTAACCGTCAGATGCTGGGCGGAGCCAGGTTGAAGTCAATTTAGCCCCGCCAGACGGTTTTGCCTTATAGCTTCCACAAAAATGTAGCACTAACAAAATTTTTATGTTCAATGACCAGCACTAACGTAGCACTAACGATTTCCTCGGGTTTTGTCTTTAGTGCCGCAACATAAGATGGTGAACGAGGCCAGGTTGACGTCAACTTGGCCCCGCCCAATGATTTTGTCTTATAGCTTCCACAAAAATGTAGCACTAACAATTTTTTTATGTTCAATGACCAGCACTAACGTAGCACTAACGACTGCCTTGGGTTTTGTCGTTAGTGCTGGACTATAAGATAGTGGGCGGGGCAAGGTTGATGTCAATTTGGCCCCGCCCAATGATTTTGGCTTATAGCTTCCACAAAAATGTAGCACTAACAATTTTTTTATGTTCAATGACCCGCCCTAACGTAGAACTAACGATTGCCTTGGGTTTTGTCGTTAGTGCTTCACAATAAGATGGTAGGCGGGGCCAGGTTGAATTCAATTTAGCCCTGCCAGACGGTTTTGCCTTATAGCTTCCACAAAAATGTAGCACTAAACAATTTTTTTATGTTCAATGACCCGCCATAACGTAGCACTAACGATTGCCTTGGGTTTTGTCGTTAGTGCTGCACTATAAGATGATGGGCGGGGCCAGGTTGACGTCAACTTGGCCCCGCTCAATGATTTTGGCTTATAGCTTCCACAAAAATGTAACACTAACGACATTTTTGTGATCAATGACTAGCACTAACGTAGCACTAACGATTGCACTAGGTCTGGTCGTTAGTGCTTTCATGGGCGGGGCCAAGTTTATGCACCTCACTTTGTTGTTTTAAAAGTGCTTAAGGCAACCAACAGCTCTACAATTGCCATAGTTGTTCGTGATGCTTTGCGTATGTATATAATGTAATTGCACAAGATATAATGTGTTAATTTAATGATTCGCAGTGTTAGTCCTGTAAAAATTATAATTATAAATAAGTTAATTTGTTTATATTAGATGTCCTGTGGCCATTAGAAAACAACGACGAAGGAATTTTGGTGTTGACTACATGTTGAAAGCGGCTGCGAGCTTAAAAGTATTCTACACCAAGTTAATTCACGTGACTTGTCTGGCGCATGCTGTTCATAGAGTTGCAGAAGATATTAGATCACGTTTTCCAAATGTTAACGCTATTATTTCCACAGTCAAGAAAGTGTTTTGAAGGCTCCATCACGAATCTTCTCCTGCCCAACACACCTTTGCCACCACAACCAGTGTTAACACGTTGGAATACATGGCTTCATGCTGCGTTGTACTGTGCAGATTACCTGTGTGACATTCAAAAGATATTATATAATGCACAATCTTTAGGTGTGTTTCCAAATTAAAAATTGCAGTAAGCGTTTACCACTAGTTTTATTGATTCCACCTGTCCGTCCACATTATTGGGATTTTTTTAAAAATGTAATGGTTATACTTGTAGAACACAATATATTGAAAGAATGGTGAGTTTTGCTATACCGACCGTTTTGCTTGTAGGTAGTCCAAAAATTTGACGAGGAACAAGCTGTCACCATTACAGAAGCAGATGCTGCCATCTCCTGCTCAAGTTTCAGTGCGGATCTGGCATACGTAAAAAGCAATTTTGGAAATCTTCCTGGATCAATCACAGCTTTAGAGGCGAGGGATTTGCCTCTTGTGAAAGCTGTGAAGATAATGCGGGGAATAGAAGAAAACCTGAATCAGACTTCTGGCTCAGTTGTCACAGCCATTTTTGACATACTTAACAGAGTATTGCAGCGAAACCTTGGGTGGAAAGTGATGGCAAGTATTGCGGACATTTTGGAAGTCTTGAGAAGTATTTGATAATTAACTCTAATAGTAATTAATATGTGTTTATGGAAAGTGTCTGCTGGATTTTAAGAGTGAATAGTAAACATTTTGGTGCCCTTTTTGCATTACTATGCCTATTTATGTGCCTATGTTTTTCTTTTTAATGCCTATCTATGGCCTTTTTTCACTTTATAATGCCTATTTAGGTTTCTATTTTTGTGATTTTTAGTGCCTATTTGCCTGCCTTTTTTTTAAATTTTAGTGCCTATAAATTAGCCCCCTACTCATTAGTGTGTATTGCTAATCACCTTATAAAAGTGGTTTCAAAGAAAGTAGTAAACTAAAATATAGCAAGCCCTTTCAGAGATTACTGAGAAAAGGGGAAACATAATATTTCAAAATTAACCTAATCTCAGGAAAGGGAAAAAAATGCGTGTAACATGTCAATATTATATAAAATTCTGTAAATATAGGAACTTTAAGAACCGTTTAGAACCTTTATCAACCTAAATTTTTTAAACGGTTAAAATTCCGGTTCTTCAAAATGGTGTTTTTAGGGTTCCATTTTTGATCCCGGTTCCTTAAAAATAAATGTTAATTTCGGTTATCGGTTCCGGTTCCTTTCCGGTTCAACTCCCTGGAAAAAACAAACATTTCCTCAAAAGTTTTTGAAGCACAGACCACTTCCAACAATGAAAATACCCAAATTATACTCCCAGAACCCTTGATAAAATAAAAACATAACAATTTTCACAATTATGTTTGGGAATTTAACCCATCCTACCAGATATCAAGGCTGAACCAGATTGAGACAACCGAGAGAAAGATTACTCAATGTAGACATTTTATACCCATTTAATGCACATGATTTGTTTCAATAAAGAGTCAAAGGAGGGGAAATTAACCTCGGTACCCCTCTCCCTTTTGTGGCTCTCCTCCCGTCCCTCCCCTGCCTTTACCGCCGCGCAATCTAAGTATACTCCATTCATGATAGGAATTACTCTCTGAAAAGTCTTTTTTCCTACCAATATTCTACTATATATTAGATTTCTGTAAGGGAAAAAGGCCTTTCAGAAGTCAATTCCTACGCTGAACAGACTATAAAAGAGGTGGCAGGTTAAGAATCAGTACTCAATTATTTCACTCACAGGGTACTAATTTATAATATTGTATTTATTACAGCATCACTCAACGGTTTCACTCATTCATTGTTTCACCTTCATACCATGAGGATAAGGGCTAGCGACTGCTGCCAGTAACTCACAAAGAATAATCAGCCCTTTCGCAGATGACCTAGCTTGGCGTAACTGTCAAGGTGGATATTCAGGGTCGGGTAACAGCCGAAAGGCGAATCGGTACTCAGTCGTGACCGGGAGAGGGAACCAACATGGGGATAAGGGAAAATGAGAGATTCTACTTCAAGGCCCACCCCTACCCCCACGAAAATGGAAACAAATATATTTTCCGACAATACCTTATTTTTAATGCTGCAACAGAATGGTAGGTGAATAGAGGAGTAGGGCATAAGGAAGAATTACAGCTGTTAATCGTCGGTTAAATGTACTAACTAGGACAGTGGCTCAGTACAGTACTATCATGTATAGGTATTAAACTTCTGTAAATTGACCTTATAAATTTGGTCCCAGTGAAGTCTTGTGTTGAGTGATATGCCATTAGAATTCAATGACAATATGAATTAACCTACTGTATCACGTTTGAACAAATAGTTCAGAGTCAGTCTAGGTCTAAAGGGCCCTACAGAGATACCAACTTGTCGGCTCGACCGTCGGAACAACAAATTGGAAGCGAGCCTCCACACGCCCCGACTATCGGTCCAATTTGTCAGTAGCTATCGTGGTCTCAGAACGAATGCATGCCATGCCTCAATCTCTATTCAAATACCAAAATATTGGAATCACCTTAACATCATTATCAATTCATAAAAATATTACAAATAAAAAAATGAATAATATGTGTGAAAAAATTTGTTGTTAGAAAGAAAAAATTCACTCATGCAATTTTAGTAAAAGAGTTGGATTCAAAATATTTTCGTAGTTTTCGTAATCATGAATGTCTCTCTGAAATACTCAGTATAGTGACTATATAGTAACATAATTTTAAATAGAACAAAAGAACGCACCGTGACTCTACCCACCTAAATATTTGAAAAGCGATGCCTGATCGACGCCAGGTTGGTCGGTTGGTCCAACAACGCTACAGACACAACAGCTTGTCGGGCGATGGGGTGTGGAAGTTAGACAGGATGGTTTTTACCGACCAACTTGGAAAAAAAAAAAGTTTGGTCTGACAACAAACTTGTTGGCTTGTCGGCCGGCTGTCCCGACAAGTTAGTGTGTATGTAGGGCCCTTTAGGCTCCCCACCTCATATTGTATGGTTCGCTGATAACGGGGAGGTTGGGCTTTTAATCTTGGCTTTGTTTACTGAGAGTGTTTTCTCTAAATTGTTCTCCGTTGCACTCCCACACACATTCAAACATGCTACCTTTAAATTCCATCATCATCTTCCAATCTCATTAGTATAAATATGAAGTTAACTCGGATGAGTAGTAAGACGTGGTGCACAATAAACCCATACTAATCCACCTTAAGCAACACTTTCAAATTGAGAAGTAACAAATTGAGTAAATTTAGTTTTTTACACTGTGTGAAACTACTTTTTAAAAGTACTATCTATACATTCACACATTTCTTTTCTGACCTCTCTCTCTCTCAACCTTGATTCCCGGGGTCTAATTACTCTCTTCATAGCTACTGTGATGTTATCAAGGGGATTGACAGACTTTAAGGACTGTCTTTGTTTTTTCTTCCCTGTACTTTCACCTCACTTCACGTCTTAAACCACTCTAATATCTTAAAAGCTTAGCTTTTAAAGTTGATTTTTTATGTCCTCATATTCGAGGTTGGCGAGNCCCCCCCATGCCAGCCTCAAGGCTTTCTTGTCGTCCCGTTTAACAACTTGGGAATGGTAGATTCATTGCTTTTATCGAACGGAAGCCAAAAACACGTATTTCGTATACACTTTTATTAAAATATGGTTATGGCTTCTCTTCACCACACAATTTAAAATCAATAAGTTACCTATTTTTACTTTAGTAAAAAGTAGGGACAGTTCCAATTTATCTTACGCATTAAATAGGCCTATTCACTGACTGTAAAATGACTGCTTGAAAGGAACACTATTCCTTTTCCAGTCAGTTTATATTTATGTCATATTATTTTTTATTTGTAACTTGCACATTTTAAATTAAGTGCTATCCAGTAGACTAACATATTACAAACTAACTCAACCTACAGTAAACCAAATACTGCTACAACCTATTCTAAAAGCCTGATTATGAATACAGTATCAGGGTACTAACATTATTCCGTTAATAGATTGATTGTTGGTAGCTTTGTAGCTTATCACCAAAGTCTCTTGAACCTTAATAGTCACCCACCTATGGGGATGGTTGAAAATTTTAATGTTTTTATTAGTATTTTTCTGTAAATCAATTAAATAGATAATTTATGTAAGGGTATATTGCCTACTCGGCCTACTGTGTATACCTGTCTGTGTTGCTATAGGTTAAGTTACCATTGTATTAGTTCTTTAATAATTATGCTCTTTTTAAATATTATTTAAACTATCGAAATTTTAGTTCTAAAATATATAACAATATTTTTATGGCATTTTAATTAAATCATTATTTTCACTGTAACATTAAAAGAAGGGGGGTCGGAACAATGCTTACGTAAGTCAAAGAAAGACGGGTCAAATTGAGAGAGGGCGCATCGCAAGCCGCTTGTTGGACTTCGGGCAGCAATGAAGATGCTGAGTGGCTAAACGAGGAAGAAGTGGAGAAGTCTATAGAATTGAGCCAAAGTTTGAGGGACCTTGTCCTCCCAAATAGAAACATAATTGAAAGTGTTAATACGTGGGTTCAAGGACCTTGGTCATCGGGTTAAATGGTTTTTAAGGGTGTTATTTATAAAATTTCATATTCATGTCTTCACTAATAGTACTTTTTTTTATAACTTCAATTAAAAGTAAATTGAAATTTTAAACTTTTATAATATTATAACTTGTTTAAATTTGACCTGTTTGGTAAATTTAAATTCATTAAATACCAGTATTACTTGTCAATTATTTCCCAATATGAACTTACACCTCTATATTAATAACTACCAGCAATCTATAAATTGCATGGATTTTTAGTTATTTTTTCTACCATCGCTTACAACCTGTTCAGGCTATAAGCAAAATTGCATGAAAATAAAAAGAATGATTGTTCCTGTAAACAAATGAAAAAAGTCGACAAATCTTACGTAAGCAATAGGGGAAAGGGGGGCCTTGCATTTTCTTATTTTTGTTTACAAGGGTGGGAGGGGTTAAAAATGGAAAAAAAAAATGTAATACTTGAACCCCCTTATATTCTTAAGCTGTAAACTGATTTTGAAAACATAAGTTTGAACTTTTCACAAAGCTATTATAAATATCCTAAAACACTTATTACTCTAAGATGTTTGAAAATAAGCTAAGAGCCATTCATGTGTTCTGATGGGAAGTCTAACTTAAAAATAAAAGTCAGTTCTCATTTTATGGCATTGGTTCAAGTGCCCTTACAATATTGAACGTCCGTTGGACAGATTGATACCTAGCGACAGATTTCATATTAATTTTGGCCAATACTTCTCACTTCTCATTTGATTTATCGTTAAATATAACCCAATGGGGTTTATATATGGAAGTTTTAGAGTTGGTTAAGGAAAGGAGGAAGCCACTAACACCTCTGTTGTGTATTGTGTGTCTTGGCACTTGCTATGCGCATTTTGTTTTACTGTAGTCTGTTCTGTTGGCATGAGGCTGTATGTAGTCTTTTGTTTTGTTTATCTAAAATGAAGTGACCGAACAGGGTCTTCTTTTGCGAGCGCGATTCAGTAAATTAATAATAACATCTGAGTTGTTTAATTCAGTGGTCCAGCCAGTTGTTATAATTAGGGGTTCCTCAGCCGTCAATCCCGAATATTTGCCACGCAGGCCAGATCGTTTAGTAAACGAATGACCAGAATACAGTGACGTTAGTTATTTGTGAGAGAGCCACATAAATAACATATCAGTTATCAAGTCATATCAGTGTAATATTCTCGAGAGTATAACAATAAGCTGTGCATCTCAAACGTTCATTTTAGAACTATTCTGTATTTTACATAGTCACTGGATTTAATAATAAGTATTGATCTCTATGAACTGTTTCAACAAACACAAGTTCTTTATTCGCTGGATAAACACTACCATCAACCATCTTAGCTTTGTAGACTGATAGAGCGCACACGCGAAACCACATTGTGACGTCACGCGGTTGGCCAGCTATAGCAAGTCTACTTTAATAGTTTCATGATAACAAGCAGTGTCATGCTCACAACTATAGCAAGTTAACTTAGAAGTTTTTTTGCATAAGGTCAATTTGTACATGTCTTATTCTCTGGCAGCTCATAATTTCTTTGAATAATTATGACGCAAGTACAACTTAAGTCACTAACCAAAAATCGTGGTGTTTTAAGTGGAGGCCTCACACGTATGAGAAATTTATAGATCAATTTAATTAAAGAAACACAAGAATAAATGAAGTGAAAGTGCGTTATCAGAAATTAAGTGAAATCTGGGACAAATTTCAGCAAGCTCAATTGCAAATTGAACAAACTGATCTAGAGTAAAATACTGAAAATGAAAGATATAGGCAGGAATTTGAGAATAAATACTACACAGTTTTCGCAACTATTCAGGATTTAATAGAACAAACCACGGTAGCACCAGGTTTGCCAATTAATCGGTCAGCAGAGTCAGTAAATTCAAGTTCGCACTCCTCTAATCACTCAGGCATACGATTATCCGCACTACAACTAGCTACTTTCGATGGTGAATATGATAAATGGACAACCTTTGCGGACAGTTTCAAGGTTATGGTACATGAGAATGGGCAAGTGCCTACAATCTAGAAGTTTCAGTATCTTATGTCATCACTTTAAGGTCAGGCCACACAGTTAGTACAGAACTTACCCCTTACGGTAGGTAATTATTCAGTGGCATGGAAGGTGCATGAGGATGGATACCAAAACATACGTCTTATCGCATCTACCTATATAAGGCAATTAATAGACATTCAACCTGTCCAGAAGGAAGCTGTAGTAGAATTACTATAATTCATTAACATTGCAAAGAGTAACTTAAATGCCGTTAGGGCGCTCAACATTGACGTACCTTTACATGATATACTTATTGCTCATATCGTCACACAGAGAATTGATGCAATGACAAGGCGAGAATGGGAGTTAACTATTTCTGATAAGTCATTCCCAACATTAGATAATTTCATTGAATCTTTGGAAAGCCGAAGGCAGTCATTAGAAAATATTAGGCTCGTTTATAATGGACATATAAATTTAGACAAACATGATATTAATTTCTAGGTGATGAGGTTGCCTCATCACACCAAACCACTAGTTATCACTTCACTGTGGTAATAACATCCACAGTCTGTAAAAATGTAATGGTTTATTGTATGCCAGTTTTATGATTATAACTAACATGTCAAATAAAGAGGGTTATGTTTCAACTGTTTACAAAATGGTCACAGTGTAAATGAGTATCCTAGTACGACCAAATGTAAGAATTGTGGTGTATCTCACCATATTTTGCTTCACAATGAACAGCGTGTGCCAGTGAGTGAACATAGGAACGAAGTTAGGCCAAGTCAAAATGGTGGACACCATTACAGCCAGGACCAAAAAGGTCTGGGTGAGTGCAAACAGCCAATCAATGCTTGTTTAAGTCCTACTCAGGGAAGCTATTGTAGTCTCAAACAATGAAGTCAAACTCAAGTGTTATTGTTTACTGCGATCATCAAGGTCAAGGACAACCTGGGTCGCACTCATCCCTGCAGAGTACTTTTGGATTGTGGCTTACAGTCGAACGTCATCACGGAGTCACTTGCTCAGCGTTTAAAACTAAGACGTCAGTGCAACCGATTGCCAATTGTAGGGATCAATGACATTGCGTTTACAGCTTCACAGAACGTAGACGTATAATCAGAGTACTCAGCTAATGTAACATTCTATGTATTTCCTAATATTACAGGCGCTATGCCAGCTACACGTCTAGACATTGGTGACTGCTGGATCACAGACGACATTAAGCTATCAGATGATCAGTTTAACATCCTTGGTCATGTAGACATGCTTTTTGGGTCTGAACTGTTCCTGCACCTACTAAAGGGTGAGCGGCGGACACGTGATCAAAATCATCATGTACTACAGGAGATATAATTGGGTTGGATTCTTGCTGGAAGGATGCCAACGAGTACCGGAAGCAAGCAACCGAGATATTCCACATAATTCTTCTTGAGAAATGAGCTTAACCTAAGCAAGCAGCTGCAATGATTCTGGGAACAAGAAGAGTTTATATAGTTTCCATGCACTCACGATGAATGGTATTGTGAGCAGAAATTTATTGAGAACACATCAATGGATGAAACAGAACGTTTCGTCGTGCATTTGGTTCGAAGGAAAGACCACGCCTCATTGGGTAAATCCATCATTAGTGCCAAGAACAAATTCCAACATCTAGGAATGAAATTCTGCAAGGATAAAATTCTTAGAGAAAATTATGTAAGGTTTATGGAGGAGTACTAGGGCTTCGGCCATATGAATCTGTTGCCTGTACCTGATTCTAACCCAAGGTCAGAGTGCATTGCTACTATGGAACCCTAGTTCTATAGACCTCATCATACTGTCCACAAGGAAAGTAACACGACCACAAAGACACGGATCGTCTTTGATGCTTCTGCTAAATCATCAAGTGGAGTGTCATTAAATGATATTCTCATGGTTGGTCCCACTCTACAGCAGGGTCTACAGTCTATAGAATTGCGTTTCAGAACACATATATATGCATTGATTGCTGATATCACTAAGATGGACAGACAAATTCACATAGACCCAAGATATATTTTACAAGACATATTATGGCGCTCAAACCCAGATACACCATTAGAACACACTATCAGTTAACAACTGTAACATATGGCACATCATCTGCTTCTTTTCTTACAGCCAGATGCCTCATATAGCTAGCTAATGAGTCACCAGCTAATTATTCTGAAGCGTCAGACGCTATCAGAAGGGATAAGTATATGGATGACCTCCAGACAGGACATGATAATCTTCACAGGGCTAAGCAGTTACAGCAAGATCTAATTCAAATACTGGAAAGGGGTGAATTACAACTCCACAAATGGTGTGCAAATCATGCCTCTCTACTTGAAGCCATCCCAGATCAGAGTAGGGAAACACAACTCCCATTCAAGTTCAACAACTCAGAGGGAGTAAAGACTCTGGGTTTGTTGTGGCATCCTGCATTGTATGAGCTTCAATTTGATGTACGTGTGAAGGTTCATAAAGGTCAAGTCACTAAATGGATAGTAATAGGCATCATATCTTCGATCTTTTATCTACTTGGTCTTCTAGTAAAAGTGATCCTTCATTGCAAGAGATTTATGCAGTGCTTATGGCCATGTACTTTGCAGTGGTTAACAAGTGCTGTGTAAATGAACATAGTGTGACCACATCATTTCTTGATAGGTGTGCCTATCACCACAATGCCAGAGTCAGCTACAAACACATTCTCATGAACAGACTGTCTAGATGGCAACTGGTTCAACAATGCACCCAGTGGTTGGGGAAGCTGTAGTCATCCGACTACTTAAGCCAGCTCCCGCACGTTCCAAGTACCACTGTTTTCCTCGATTTTCAACCAGGGATGGTTGTGCTCCTGAAGAACGATGATGTCCTCCCTCTACAGAAGAGATTGGCAGTGGTGGAAGAGATCCATCGTGGTCTTGACAGTCGTGTTCGAGTAGCTACTGTCTGTACGTCATCCAGTGTTGTCGAACGGGTTATACAAAAGCTGTATTCCCTACCAATTGATTCAATTGACTAATGTACAGTAGTGCTTTCAATGTTTATTATATTTTATATTGTTCTATTTAAGACCTTCTAAAGGTGTTAAAATATGTGTTATTTTAGGTGGGTGGTATGTTGTGTATTGTGTGTCTTTGGATTTGCTATGCGCATTTTGTTTTACTGTAGTTTCTTCTGTTGCCATGAAGCTGTAGTATTTTGTTTTGTCTATCTAAAATGAACTGACCAAACAGGGTCCTCTTTTGTGCGTGTGATATAGTAAAATAAAAATTAAGTCTGAATTGTTTAATTCAGTGGTCAGTAGTATGGACACGGGTTTATTCCGGAAGTCAGGACGTTTTTACACTGCCGTTATGCTGTGTGAATTAAGTCAGTGACGTA
>CABFVX010005293.1:0-52765 GCA_902151425.1 Timema shepardi
GGAACTGAGTGTTTTATCTGTATGCGGCACATTACTTCAACATTGGGTTTTAAAACCCCCATACGCTATCGAGGAACTTTCCACCGATGCCAGAAAGAAAGCCGACTGTATAGTCAACAATCTGCACGGTATCGCCTGGGATAGCGGTGATGTGGATTACAGCCTGCTCTAATTCCTCATCTCCCATGCCACAACGCGTGCAGAAACCGTATATGTCAAGGGTGCGGTAAAGAAAAAGTTTATAGTCAAATACACATCTACACCCATCGTAGATCTGTACGACAGAGGTTGTTCGTTTTTGAAAACACTTAAATTGGGCCGCACCATGTGCATGGCACATAGTTCTGTATGGAATTTCTGTTCGGCCTCCAACGTTTGGGGACTTCAAGATTGGATAATCGGAGATTGACCAGCACACCATCAGACGTGCGCTGAAAACAAAACCGTGGTTCCGTTCTGTACGGTCAGGTGTTTTCCCTGCTGATCAACTACCCGCAAGAATAGCTTGACCTGCTTCTATAGTCATCAAAACTGATCCACATACTAAGCCTAGGACGCATTTGATCGCCATCTTTATCAAAAAAATTGCCTGGGAAAATATTTTGAAAGCTATGGTTTTCCAACCCGTATAAAGTCACATTTATACGCAAAAACACTTCCCGCACGTCTCATAGCACGCTACAACTTCAAAGCATCGCCTCAGACGTTTGCGGCCATTACTGCCTCATGTACCTTCTCTATCACGCCCAGAACATTCCGATGAAAACTTTCCTAAGCCTATTCTCGCCCACCAATCATACAGGCAACGACACTAAGGTGGTGAGATATTACAACACATTTTTCAAGACTGTAGGATCCTGCCCCCCCCTTAAGAGGTTGCGTCCAATCAGCGTGCGCCTATAAAAGGGGCGTCCCGGCGGCGTGCTGAACATAACTGCGACAGTCATCGAAACGAACAAACATCATGGACGGTCAAGACTTTGCGCCCGCAAAGCCAAGCCGGTGAAGCCGCTCGCCATCACCAGTATGTTAAACACTTTGTTACCGCTGGATGGAGTCGACGCCAAGCGAATCATCGTCGGCATGAGCGTCAAGAACAACTTTACGCCCTATGTCCAGCTAGAAAAATGTGGAGGGAACTGTGCGGTGTTTAACCGTACAGATTAGCAAGACCTGGCCAGCTAAAATTCTTTCATATCAAAGTTATTCAGTGAACCTTATTTATAACCCTAAAACCTAACTAATAGGGTTCAAATTTTAAAAAATTAGTCAACAAAAAAGAAAGAGTGTGTTAAGTGAGTAAAGAGTAAAGAAAAACCTGGGCAAGAAACCAATACCCAGAACACGCAATGTGGAACAACTGCGGAACCTGTCCCCACGGTCAACCTCAACAATATATAAGCATTCCCCTAATTCGAATACCAGACAAATACTTTAGAAGCGGGATAGCGTTATACTTAAGGATAAATAAGTAGAGAAAAAATAGAGTAAATAGAAATGATTTACAAAATGGGTTGTTGATTAGATGATATTCAAAAAGATATGAACAACAATTAATATAAAAAATCCCAAAAAGGGGAGGAATAATGTATAAAATATTTAGTGATCACAATAGCATGGTTTCATTAGAAGAGCGCATTAAATATTTTAGTGATCATCATCACTAATTTAGGTTAACAAAAAACTAGTTAGATGCGTACTTATTAGCCACGAAAGAACAATATAAAACTCATAAATTAGATCTCTGCGAAATACTCATGTTCTTTACATAAAAGTCAGACTGATACATATCATTATCATTACATCTCTCCATCCCGACAGTAAGGGAAAATATGTCTTACATCGACTTAAAACTATTAAATTTCTTGTATTGATAATAAAGTAGAGCAATCCACATTTTAATTGCCAGCGCTCACAAAATTACCATCAATAAACAAAGTTATAATGGCTGTTATTACTAACCTCTACACTAGCGCTGATGTCACCCAATAAATTAAGTTCATAAGTAAATATTGGAGATAAAAACATCAATAGCACTATTTTCTAGTCAGAGTCCAATAACTTATGTTCATTATTATTGAGATAAATTAAGTCCAAAAGAACACATTACAATTGAGATAAATTTTAAGTCCAAAAGAAAATATTATTATTAACCATATCACTAGCTTGTTTTCTAGTTAGAGTTCAATAACTCAAGTTTATTAGAATTGAGGTAAATGTTAAGTCCAAAAGAAAATATTATTATTAACAACATCACTAGCTTTGTTTTCTAGTAAGAGTCCAATAAATCAAGCTCATTAAGCCAAGAAAGAATTTTGAAACAAAACGATTTCAAGCTAAAAAGAATTTTGCTTACATTGTTATTAATCTCCGAAGCCTTAGCTTCCCCTGGCGATTATCGAAGACAGTCCAAGAGTGCTTCTCCAATCACACGATCACTCTTTCATACGATTAGAACACAGTTCACAGAACATGAAATGAGGGGATAATGAAGGGAGGAAAACCAAAGAACATAAGAAGGGGGGGGAGGGGAGGAATTCTACAAGTATCTAGAATAGAGTAGAAACAAAACTGGACACGGGTGAAGAGTGTATTCTTTTCTGCTGAAGATCTTTGGTCTGGGAATTTTTGTAACTGAGCGTTGAATTGGCGCGGCCTCAGTATTTTGTTTTCAATCCTTGTGTTCGGGCGAGTGTGTAGTGGCGGGGTGATCGAGTGCGTAGTCGAGCCAACAGCAGACGGTTTCTGTGCAATTGGGTAAGTCTGTTTGTTTATTGACTTGGGTATCAATGACTTGTGGCAAATGCTACATCAGCAACACGCAACCTCCTCAGAAGATTAGCCTGACTAATCATGAAATCTCTCTGAGACGCATGTGCGGTGACCGTATGGTCGTCATCAGTGGAAACAAGACGCCGGACTCAAACGGGTCGCCTATTTAGCACCTAGCTGGGCGCGTCTTTGTGATATGTGGGACCTCATTGACGTTTCCGTCGACCGACGGGACATGTGGTCGACATACGTCACCCACTATTGCAACGTTTTGATCGACACACTCGTCGTGGACGTATGCGACACGCTAACAGAATCGTCGGATGTCATCGATCTCGAACAGCCTACAGTGGAAACGCACATCAGAAACCTGGATCTTATCAGTGCTACCTACTATACACGTCAATCTGTCGGTTTGGACTATTACATGCTGGATTGTGAACTAAAAACAATTTTACTAACACATCTAAGAGACACTGTTGAAAAACGTATGAACGAATATATGGGGCATTCCTGTTAAAGTGTATAGTAAATATTATGTATGATGTCTTTAATGTTTAATAAATATATATTTTGTAATATCGTGTTTTATGCACGCAAAACCTTTCTGTCCCCCCTTACAAGTAGATACGAGTCTCGACTTGTCGAGCCGTCACCAAACATGAACAGGCTCAATGACCTAGCTCACAGTTACAAGGTCACGATCTATTCTTGTCTTGTCGTCCCACCAAAATGGTGCCAGGGAAAACCCATTGCGACATCATTCAAAGTTACAATCTATTACTGTCCCAACTTGTCTGGTCGAGCCGTCAAATGGGCGCCAGGGAAAACCCATTGCGTCATCATTCAAGGTCACGATCTATTCTTGTCCTGACTTGTCTTGTTGACCCGCCAAACTGGCGTCAGGGAAAACCCATTGCGTCATCATTCAAGATCACGATCTATTCTTGTCCCGACTTGTCTTGTCGATCCGCCAAACTGGTGCCACGTATGAGCCACCGGGAAAAGACCAATTACCACATAAGGGGACACATACCTCTAAGGAGGGGAAGTGAGGGGAAGTGAAACGGGTCTCATGGCAGGGAAACCATTTACCACACTCTAGCCCAAACGGTCGTCAGGAGAGGTTCGTGCTGTTTGTTCCGGGCAGTCCAACAGAGTCTTGGTAGAGGGAGCCATTGTTCATTCTACGCCACGCTGCCATCAGAAGAGCTTCGTGCTCCATGACAAGGGAGGAACACCCGACGCCGTGGACCGCATGCCAATAAATAAATAAAAACTCCAACGCCCCAATCCTACCCAATAATTAATTATCAATCAACAATAATCAAATAGCAATCATCAAGAACCAACATGTCCGGAGCGGTAGGCGAGGGGGGTGGAAGGGGAGGGGCGGTAGGGGAGTAGGAAAACCAACAGCCAATCAGAGAGCGAAAACAACATTGCCTAACAAACAAAGACATTGCGTAATCATCACAATACACACTCTCTACACGTCAAGGTCAAGTTCAAGGTCAAACTGGGCTGAAACGCCGGGCCAGGTAGTTATTTAGATGTAGTAATCCTCATCAAAATGCATAAATAATAGCTTTGGCTATTTGATTCATAATTTTCTTAAGATAAAAATTATTATTTTTATTATTATTACTGAGACAAGACAATGTGATTGTTTTGTTTATTGAGAAGCCTATATTTAATTTTTAAACTTGACCTTGTTATTCGTATGAAAATTGTTATTTTTCCCGAAAAATCCGGGAAAAATAAATTTCCCGCCCGAGTTTTAAGAGCGTCAATTTTCCCGATTTTTCCCCCCGAGGCTTGGAATCCCGCCCAACTACTAAAATAGTATGAGTTGTTAATCCTTAGTTCCCATACTGTTGTGTATTTGTTGTAGGGAGCGGGTCTGGAAGTACTAGTGTTCTGTTCCCTGCTGGTTGTGTTCCTCCTAGCCGGCTGCACTGTTTCTCTGTGTCGCTCCAAGATCACACGGGACCTGCTGAGTGCAGCAGTGACCACATCTCAGCCTCACCATTCCACCCTCACGATGCAGACACCAGCACAGATTATGGGGCCAACTCCTGCCCCTGTGGAGCCAGAACCCCCACCACCACCCTACCACATCGCTGTACTCTTACCACACCAGAACAACGCACAACAGTCTACCGACGACAGCCCACCACCCTCTTATGAGAAGGCAATCAGCTAGTTTTGTGGGTAGTTACGTTGTCAAAGTGAGGTTAGGAGGAACACATACATGTCAAATTACCTTTTCTGGATATTTGTGTTTTGTATTAAGTCCTCCTCACTAATTATATAAGTTCTACTAACGTTGAGGATTTATTTATTAGTTTAATAATAAATAATTTCTGAATATAGACATAATTCAAAATGCTTATTATTTTATAATGAAACAATTCAAAAGACACATCGTGTAGGCCTACATGACTGCATACTCTATAAAATATAATCGGAATAGAGCTGAATACACATTTAAAAAAACTGTAACTTATAGATATAACATTTCTATATTGAACCTGTAATTTTAAGAATGCAAAGCATATTTTGACTTGGTAAAAAAATACACCACTTTGTAATAAATGTGTTTTTTTGATCTTTTCTTTTCATTGGCTAAATGTTTAGGTAGAAACTTTATGTAGCTTAGGTTTTAAACTTTTATAATAATGTGTGCCCATCTTTTTTTAATGTGATTTCAGTGATGAAAGGTGGAATGTTTTCAAAGAGCACATTGTTGTCACCATATTAATTGTATTTAATCATCTTCTAAGATATTTCCCATCTCATACCTTAGGTTTTCACAAATAGGGGCCTACTTACTTCTAAATGAACTCCATAAGAAAAAACACTGTAATATTTAAAATATATTATTTAATATTTAAAATATATTTTACTCAACAAGACGATTTAAAACACAAAAACGTAAATAGATAGAAATACAAAGAATGGAGAGATCAAGGAACTTGAAAATTACCATTCACATTTTACTTGAATGTAGTTTATCTCAAGTGCATTTGAAGGGTACAGGTAAGAAGGAATAATGTCATCAATAAGTGATTTCCTGTGACACCGATTTTAAAGTTTCAATCTTATGCTGAACTACTACTAAATGTTTTGTTCCCACAATATATTTATTTTTATAGAGCATTTATGGCTTCTTAAGTGCTGTCTGAAAGCTAGTAAAAATTACCAAATCAAATTATATATCCCTATGACAAACCATATGATATGCAAAAATATATGTTTATCAGCTGTCACTTTTCAAAGCCAAAACTTAGATTTATACAAGAACCATATCATTTAACGTTTTTATTTAGTTTTTACTTATTGTTGACCTTGATATGTTGATGTTAGGCCTAGTATTAATTAATATTTTTTGTAAGTAATCAATATTAACCAGTCACAAATAAATATATATAAAATAATATTAAAATTGCTAGGGTTAAGTAATTTATTGTAGCCTACCCCTTAAATAAGGATTGGATTAGAAAGTAGTCTGCCTACAACAGGGGAGGGAGTGCTAAACTTGTGCATGTAAGAGATTATTCTTTTAGATAAAATATAGAATAATGAATAGTTTTACATTGTCATTCTATTCACAAGGACACGTAAAACCATAACTTACTGGCATTATGATGATGATTTGATATTTTTTATTTACAAAATTTAAAAAAGAGGGGAAAATACTGACGAACACGTGTTTTTACCGGACGAGTAGAATCTCTTGTAAAATCATCAAGAGCTTCTACAGATAATCCAAGTGTTGGTTGTTTCTTTTTGATATTGCCAGGAGTTTCAACTTGATACATTTTCTTATAACATTACTGCAGTTCACAGAGTTTTTTAAAATACTATAAAAATTCTAAAACTTGAAGATTAGCCTAGTGATCAACAAAACACTATATTTGAGTTAAAAGATATATTTTATAGTCTTGATACAGAAACTTGAATTTTATAATAATGATTATTTATCACTAAAATACACTCGCTATTTTTTTTATCACACACTTAAATATTATCTTGGAAAAATCATTATTTAAATATCACTAAAAACCGTCTATCTTCCAAGGATAGCACGCTCACACACCGAACTAATATTTACAAAAGAACACTCGGATTACTATGTAGCCGAATTAATATTCAAAACAAGACACTATTTTATTAAAATTTGTAGTAAAATTACTAACAGTAACTTAGATACGCTTAAATACTAAAGCTATAAAATGTTTTGTTCGCTTCAACTTGTGGACATGATTTTATTGGGTTTTACATGATTATTCACTGTTATAATGTCAATTTAAAATTATTAGATTTTTGTTATAAGAATAACCGTTAGTTGTTTGTTTTCATTTAAAAGTATTGTTTGCTGTTTAGTAAAAATTAATTATCAAAAGTAAGAGCTCGTTAAAAGTGGCCTTACTTTCAAAAACAAATATGGTGAACTAACACGAAATGAAGCTGACGGTTTATGACTTAGGCGACCTTGTTGGCGAGTGAATGGCGGGTGGTATTAATACTCGTGTTTACAAAATTTAAACGTTATATTATTTAACAAACATTTTTTATGTCTTTGCTCTTTAGTATCACAAACCATTTATTTATGTTAAAGATATGCGAGGCCAGTTATAAAAATATAAATAAATGAATATAATACCATTAAAGGACGTCCGTGAAGTTGGCCCCCCACTTTAAAGAAAATTCAAGTTTTAATGATTGCAATCGTTTGTTTTTCATTTGTTTCTGATTGTTCCGCAAAAAAATTTCGTTAGTTCCGTTTTAATAGGCCCAAAATGATATGTTTACATTGGGGGGCCAACTTCACGGTAGCCCCTCACTTGTAAAAATTCAAATTTTTATTATTGCAATCGTTTGTTCTTCGTTTGTTCCGGATTGTTCCTCAAAAAGTTTCGTTTGCTCCATTTTAATAGGCCCACAAATGATATGTTTACATTTGGAGTGCTAACTTCATGGTAGCTCTCCCTCCCCCGCACCCCCTTCNCCCCCACACACACTTTGGAAATTTGAATTTTTTATGGTCATTATCGTTTGTTCCTAATTTGCTCCAGATTGTTCCGTAAAAAGTTTCGTTAGTTCCACATTCAGTCTTACACAAATGGGACGTGAACTTGTGACCCGCTATAGTTATAATGCACGAGTTTAATTATTGTTAAAGGACTTTCATTGCATAGCTATTTTTTGTTTTAATTTGTAAAGCGTGTGTTTAATTTAGTCGTATGCATTCATTTCAATATTTTATTTAAATTCTTTGATTTTTTTTTCAAATTTGTAGTCATTTTTAGAGGTTTAGGGATTTTACTTACTTTCCTCTACTTTTATTTTATCACTCTTTTGATCATTTAAGTCTGGACCCCATTTATAAACATTGATTGAGTTGAATACATCATTTTCATCGACAAGGAGTTTCCTTCTTTTTAAGTGCTAAAAATGGAATAGATGATATTTTCTGCCAACCGCTTCTTTGTGACTAAAGCTACTACTTACTACATCAAAACTGTAATAATAGCCAACAAAAGGAAGGTGCAGTGTCAATGCTTCATGATAACCTAATTCCGAGCTCAATGGAGGGGAGGGGTGGGGGGGTGGAGATCTCACTCAGGTAATTGTCGGTGGTTTTACAACTACCCAAGTAGACGAAGACAATATTTTAAAGCTTAAAAATGTGAAGCGAGGTTTATAAGAATACTTTTTTTGTTTTACTACAAGTTGTGTGACATGCAAGGTTGTAGACGAGAGAAAGTCTCTCCAGTTTTGGTATTTCTGACTTGCTTGGCATCTTTATTGCTGTATTGTGCATAGTGAGGGAATCACTTACAAGATTGTCAATACTATAGACCTAGGCCCGTATGCAAGTACGATGCTGAGCACGGCCAGAGTACAGGCTGAGCACTAGCAGAGCATGAGGCCTGTCGTGAAAACAGCTGTCTCGGTCGTCTATGCGCGCAGCGCCATGTTGTGGAAATATCCTCTGAGTACGGGCAGAGTATAGCCTGAGCAAGCCCGGGACCAGGCTCTGGCGAGACTCAAGATATTGCGTCATCGATCGTACTAGTACGAGGTTCATACTCTGCCTGTGCTCACATCGTCCTTGCATATGGGCCCTAGAGTCTAGACACAGAGGGTGGCACTTTCTTTATCTGAGTCCTTGTGCGACCGCACAAGTCGCTCACACAAATGGCCATTCATCATCACTAGTGACACTGGTTTATTTAGCGTTTGTAAGAGATCTAGTAATGAACAAACTAAAATACGATGGACAATAATCTGGAACAAACTAAAGAAAATTATAAAAATACAAATTCAAAGTTTGTTATTTAACTAAATAAGGCGGGAAAAGGGAGCTAGGCATAATGATAAATATAGATTAATTTTAAAGTCATTAACGGGAAATAAACACATTTTTCTGAAATCAACTTAAAACAAAATAAAGATAAACATATTTAGGAGTATTCGAACAAAACTAACAACATACTTTAAACATAAAATGTTCAAGTTTTGAAATAATAAAGGCGAGCTCCTGATGACAAATATATTTGAGGCTTTGAAAAAGGAATAAAGGAAACACCTTGAATAAAATCCAAAATGAGCCAAGAACAAATTATTAATTGCGAAGAGTGTGTGTGTGTGTGTGTGTGTGAGCGAGAGAGAGAGAGGTTGGGGAGAAGGGATGGCGCTGGCATAAGGATGCCAAACCACACTTCTACTCTAAATAAGTCATGTGTTGTCCTACCAAAACCGTATTTTTTTAGGGGAACCATCTGGAACAAACGAATAACAAACGATTGCAATTATAAAAACATGGATTTTTAAAAGAAGGGAGGCTACCGTGAAGTTAACCCCTCACGAGTAAACAAAGCGCCACAAGTTCACATCCCATTTGTGCAAGAACGAATGCGGAACAAACAAAACTGTTTGCGGAACAATCTGGAACAAACGATTGCGATCATAAAACTTGAATTTTTAAGAGGGGGAGGGGGGCAACTTCACGAACGTCTGTATAATTTCACGCACTATTTAACATGTAGTTAACACAAAAGTTAAAAGAAAAACTAGAATGAATTTAC
The DNA here is from genome assembly GCA_902151425.1 of Timema shepardi. NCBI lineage: Eukaryota > Metazoa > Arthropoda > Insecta > Phasmatodea > Timematidae > Timema > Timema shepardi. The sequence goes on from CABFVX010005293.1 coordinate 9,870, forward strand.
TATACTATTTTTAATTTAATTTCATTATGGAAAAAACAATTATAATATAAACAGTAGGGAAGTATTGTTAAAAGTGATTAATAGTATTTTTTTGTAATAACAATTGTAATACTTATCAAATAATAATTATTTCCAAATATGTTGACAACATTGACTTTCAGACAATGTTGGCGTTACTGATAGCTTCTGCTAGCTGTCAGGCAAAACCAAAGAAGTGTTTTACTCTATGTATCTATGTTTTATTACTATTCTAACGGTATGTTTTTTAATTTGATAGATGATTTTTTTTAAATCTGTATCACAAGTATGTACTAACTCTGTAAGGTAAAAGGGGGAACGTCAAATTATGGTAGTTAAGTCTTGTTCCAATAAACCGTATTTAAATGGGGTAAAAGCCAGTATAATTTAACATTAAAAACATTTTACTATAAATCTTTACACTAAAATGTTATTCATATTGTGAATAACTTATGTTAATTTTTTTAATAATGAAAAAAATAGATTAAAAACAAACAACAGCTGTATTATAAACTAGAGTTAATTTGAGCCTAACATATCAATTTGATTGTCTCTTTTTCCCTTTATTTACAGAAGATTTTGGTATGTCTGTATAGAGATGTTTTTCTCGTTCACTGTCATTTTGCTAAATTTAATTATTATGTATTTCCTACTATTTTCATCAAATGTTTCGAAACACTTTAATCTGGCACATTAACAGTCTGCCGCAGTCCCGTGTGTAGTAGGGATGGTAAAAATTGCTCCTTTATTGGACCAGGAGCAATCTGCTACTGGACCTGTTCCTTTTACCTGCTCCTTTTTGTCACAGTCACTATATACAATTCTACTCCCAACATAGTTTATTTTTAGCACTGCGTCTACTGTCCGTTTGGGTTGTACGCATTTATGCTAACTACGTAAATGTATTAGGGGAAGTGCACCCACATTTGTTTGGATGAGAGTTGAAAAGTTTAGGAAAAATCACCCTCGACGCATCCAAATGGAATCGAACCTTAATCTCCCTCTCATCGGCAGTCTGGTCTAATGCGAAAGTGAAGTTAGAGACCAGAGTTTGGCAACCTTTTTGATATCGTGGGCCATTTGAGTTTTTTTTTAATGTTCGGCTAATTTGAAAAAAAGTGAAGCAAAAAAATGTTCAATTTTACATTTACCATGTAGTAATTAGTTATTAAGTCCATATTTTGAACAAATTATTGTTTGTTTGCTAAATATTTTGTGGGCAAGATAAAAATCAGTCAGTGGACCGTAGTTTGCTGACCCTTGCCTTAAATCATTTTACCACCAAGAAGGTCCCTTAAATGTTAATCATCAACATAACAATTTATTGTGAGAATACATCACATACTGTGCTTGTATTGGGGAAATAATATTTTGTACTACGAAAGCGTTTCCCTTCAAAACGCATTTGTGACTCCCCAAACCAACTCTAAGCTAGGTCTATAATTAATAAGGTTACGTCGGAGCTAATCTCAGCGCTGTGACAAGAACACAAAGTATCTACCTTCTTTCCACTATACGACTGCTCCAAAAGGCACATAAAGGAACAAGGTTGCTCCGGACCTGTTACAGCATTTTCTGTGACAGATACGAAAAACAAAGTTACTTTGGACCTGTTCCAGCGTTGCCTGTGACAGAGAGACGAGGAATACTCCGGACCTGTTACAGCGCGCATTTTATCTGTGTACCAGTGACAAAAAAGGAACAGCTCCTTTCGTATGTCAGGAACAGGTTGCGAATGTGACGTCAGAGGAGCAGGTTGTGATTTCACAACCTATCCCTAGTGTGTAGTTGCATATAAGCTTCTTTTTACATCCGACATCCGTTCAAATTTGTTACTTTTTTTAAAAAACTTTGTCTTTTTGTCCTCTTTACAACAACTTAGGCACTCCTCAATTTCTTGATTATTATTAATCAATTATAAAACAAACAAAAATGCCAAAAAGCACAAACAAACTTATAACAACACGTACCTCCCTCTCCCCCCCTTTCCCATACACTCACAACAAAGATTGATTCGCCTTAACTACTACGTAGACCATAGTCCATATCCACAATAAACCATTCATCTCTATAATATAACTGGATGGACATGTGCGGGAGAAATTGTTGAACTGTCGTCTGCATATCATTGTGTAAGAGAGAAGGAAACTTCAGGATATATCTTTTTCTCCTACACCCATAAAAGGCAAAGTGGCATTTTGACTTCGTTCATTTATTTGATTGAATATATTAAATACATCAATGTGTAATTAGTTAAATGAAATAAATGTGTTAGTTAAAGCTTTGAATAGCATAAAAAAGTTTAAAACTGGTATATTTGTTTCTTTTTGATGTAAGCTCGTTTGGAAGGCTTTATCTCGTACTAGAATCCTACTCTATAGTAGTGTTTAAGTAAGATTAAATACCTTCTAGAAGGTATTTTCTGCCTTCATTATAAATGGTCGTTTATACTACCAAAATACTAATATATGATAGTATTATGGTACGAAATAAAGACTTACAGATTGGGGTTCTTACTAAAATCAGCGTTTAATAGATACCGTACTTCCAACAAGCCTATAACCTAAATTAGCGTTTGAACGTAAAACTTTTACACAAAGTCTTTCATTCATACAAATGTACCAGTAATATAGTTTTTAGCTAACTTTTTTCATTATAGTTATTGAATTTCAACATAATATGATTTTTGAAAGCAATATACAAGATATGAGCCAACTTAAAAAAAAAGTAATATAATAATACTTTCTACAAGCCTATAACCTACGTGATTATTTGAACGCATGTTAACTACAAAAAGTTTGTCATTCAAACAAATGTAATCAAGTTTTAAGATACCTCATTCATTATATTTATCGAACTTTCAATATAATATGGTACAGTATTACATGTAAAACTGGATTGTATATCCTTTAATGTAAATGTTTCTTCAGGCAAACAATAACACTTTTATTCATCAGAGACATATTTTCACATAAGAACATTGAAAGAAACCGTTAAATATTCCCCCTAACTGCCATTTACCCAACCTCCACAACGAAGCAGACGATAAATTTGAGCGTAACCTTTTGGACATTGACAATGCGTATGTTTGTGTCTAGCCAGTATAGTATAGAGATCACTGCAATAAACTAACCGTTTATGACAACATTAGGGATCCACATATAGCCAGTGATATCTATAATATAACTGGATGGAGTAGTGGACATTTGCGGTTAAAATTTTCGAGCTGTTGTCTGTACATCATTGTGTAAGAGAAAAAATTTTCAGGTATCTCTTTCTCTCTTACACACATACAAGGCAATTTGGTATTTCAACATCATTCACTAATATTATTTTATGAATATATGAGTTATATCTATGTATGATTAGTTAAACGAAATAAATGGGCTAGTAAAAGGTTTGAAGAGAATAACTAAGTTCAACATTAATGACTTGTTTCTTTAAATAAGTCGATTTAGGCTAAAATAGCAATACTTCCTTCAAGCCTATACGCCTATGATCGATTGAATATAAGACTTTTACAAAAAGTTTGTTATTAGTAATCAGGTTTTTAGTTCCCTTATTTCATTATAGTTGTCTTATATTAAATATAATATGGTTTCTAAAATCAATATACAAGCTGAGAGTCAACTTTAAATATCGTCACCCGAGAATGCAAGTGTTCTATGTCCAATTTTTCACTTTTGTGTAAAAGAGCATTGAAGTTTGACCTTGGGTATAAAACCAATGTTAATAGAAGACAACTCGAGCTTGTATCTTCTTAAGTAATTATTTAATAGTCTCAATTTCACCACAGGTGGATCATATGCATTCTAAATAAACGTATACACCAAATATCTCAAATTTAACCATTTTGGAGATAGAACACTTGCATTCTCGGGTGACGATATGTAAGCCCTGTAACCTAAATGATAATTTGAATGCAAAACTATTACATAAAGTTTGTTATTCAAACACATGTAATTAAGTTCTAAGCTACCTTATTTCATTATATTTATCGAACATTAAATATTATATGGCTTCTGAAATCAATAGGCTGTACAAGCTAAGAGCCAACTTTAACTATACCTATTGTAATATAGTAATACTTCATAAAGCTTATAACCTAAATGATAATTTGAAAGTAAAAATACTACACAAAGTTTTTCATTCAAACGAATGTATTTAAATTTGAAGCAACCTTTTTTTTCAATTTTAGTTATCGAACTATAATATTTTTTCTAAAACCACTATATAAGCTAATAACCAATTTTAAATAGATTGTAGTATTAGCAAAATGTTAACAGCATGAGCGTTAAGCCTCGTTTATTATGTAACAAGCTGGACCCAACATGTTGGGAGAAAAGAAATGTGGAAAAGTAAGCTGCGTTTATTGTCGCCAACTTGTTGGACCAACATCCTGGGTCCTCCGCCTTTTTTAATCAGTCCACACATTTCTAGCCATGGATAGCGACATATTACTTACCGTTTCTTCATTTATTGTGATGACAGGAAGTGTACTCTTGCAGAAAAAAAACAAAACTTAAGAAACTGAAGAGGATTTCTTTCGTGTTTTTTTTTTTCGAATTGAAAGTGTGTACGTGGGAATAATGAATAACTTACATTTTCAAAGTGGAGTTGATAGCTTTGTACACATGTAACAACACAAAGAACATAATACTGTTGATATAAATCAATTAATTAGTTTAACTGTATTAACCTTGTTCCATTTCATGATCATAAAATTATGTAAGCCCTATTTTAAAAGTTAAAACTAATCAGAAAACAAAACACGTGTTTCACCAAGGTTAGAGACTGATTCAACTCGATAGCGCATGCGCAGAGCCTCTCAACTCGGCCAACATGTCGGGTTGGTCTTTTATAACCTCCAACAAATGATCCAACACAACCCAACACAATTTGTTGGCTCTGACCGGCTCTCCCAACACCAGCATCCCCAACAATTTGGGAGTGCATTTATATTGTAACACAGCTTGTTGGGATCGTGTTGGCCAACATGTTGTGTTACAATATAAACAAGGCTTTAGCTACATATTTTAATATATCAAATATGATATACTTATTTGTACAGTCTTACATTTAAAACTGAATTGTATATCCTTTAATATAAATGTATCTTAAGTCAAGTGGGGTATAGTGATTTCGATACTTAAAAAAATATATATTTTATTTCACCAGACGCACGTTTTTGCACAAGAATATTAAAAGAACACGTTAAATCGGTCCTATCGCTAGCAAGCAGATGACAAACTTTAGCGTCACGATTTGGTCCGTTGCCAGGGGTGTGTTTATGTCCACCCAGTATAGTATAGAGATCACTGCATAGAACCAACTATTAATTAGTTCTAAATATATCATAGAGCATCATTGGCGAAAATAAATATTGTTAAAATATACACAAATCATGGATAACTGCATCAAAGCAAGCACGACTACCAGTTGACTCTATTAACTTTTCCCTTGTCACACAGTGACCTTCTCCCTTCTTTAATTGAATACAGAAATGAAAAAGAAGCTGTACTACCGCGAGCCTCCTCGTTTTAACAGTGGAACTTTATTTGTACTACATTTTGGTGGTACCAACTATTTTTTTTGTAATGTGACATTCCTCCTTTTTTCCCTGTACTCTTAATTTGTGAGATTTGACATTTCTATATATTACTACAGAGACTATGATTATTCGGTTATATGTCATTTTATAACGCTTAGAAATAATTTTATTTGTGTATGGCAAATGACTCCATTTAATCAAACCACTATAAGTAAACCAATTCAAAATCTTGGTTTTTTTTTCCCAAGTATAAAGGTTTTTGGAAGTTAATTGGTTTTTATTACTATTAAAATACATTTTAAATTTTAAACAGAATTAAAAATCAAATATTTGTATTTAAAAAAAATCTAGACAAAAGAATACACTGGGGCTAAGTGTAAGAGAAGGAGCGGCATTAACTTTGACCTAATAAATTATTATTATTATTATTATTATTATTATTATTATTATTATTATTATTACACTGACTACATGAAAATACATAGTATTGTATAATATGTTAATGGCAATGAGTGTAATCCAGGAATTATATAAAATGCCTAGACTTTCTATATAATGCCAGAATGGTTTTGGCAAAGTATGAGATAAAATAGTTTCTGTTGTATTTCATACTTTTCATAGGAAATTTATATAACAACCAGTCATTATATATTACCAATAACAATACCTAACCTAACCTTACCTCACCTTACCTAACCACCCTATTCTAAAATAACTTAAATACTATAAATTAGGTGAGCCTACAATAAAACGGCGCCAGATTTACATAGATCTGGATAAAACAATTGATAACATATTCTGGGACTTCAAAAACACAAAGGAGTTGAAAACTGTCAGATTACATAGGTTTATAGAAATAATTAACCGGTTTTAAACTTGACAATACATGTTATAATAACTAAGAACAAGACTCAAATGATACACAAGTTCATAGGTATAGACACAAATCAGCTAAGAAAATGAAAGACACATTTAACAGTGGCACCAACCTAAACTATAATATCCCTGCCTAGAATTTTCTATTTTAACACTCCTCCTCAATTCTACTACAGCCACAAAAGTATGAAAAACATTCTACATGTACCCTCAAGTACATACAAATAAACTAAAATGAATCAGCATTTGATTAAACCAATATAATTATAAAAATATTCAATTTTTTTTCCAACAAAAATATTTGTAGGAATATCGGCACATTGTTCATTTGTCTTCAAATAAATCACATCAATAAAACCATTTAGATACAAATCACGAACAAAGTTGTAATTGATATCAATATGTTATTATTATTATTACCACCGCGTCTTACTACCCGTTCGGGTTATACGCACTTACGCTAATGTGTAATGGTAGGGTGATTGTGAGAATGAAATGGAGGACCTACAGTTTAACGTGGAACCCGAACCATGGTGGAGGCCTGGCATTCGATATCAATATGGTTTAGTCTTCGATGCTCCCATTTACCCAAACATCTTATGTAGGACTGGTTGTTCTCATATACCTTGGTGGGTCCTAGAATGATCCCAAAGTTCTGGATATGTCTTCTCAACCAGAGTAGGTCGGATGAGGTGGTTGACAGGGAGACAAACTCTGACTCCGTTGAGCTAAGGGCGACTGTAGTTTGTTTACGTGTATTCTAACCAACAGTGGCATCATAAACTTGGAATAAATACCCAGATGTAGATTTAGGTCTATCGCTTTCATTTGACCAGTCTGCATCAACATAGGCCCGTAAGGCAATATCACAGTTCTTCGGATAGAAGAGACTAACTTCAAGTGTTCCTTTAATGTATCGTAGCATTCCTTAGAGTCCATTCCAGTGTGCTTCTGTTGCGTTGCTCTGATACTTGCTGCAAAAATTCACTGAGAAGCTCAGATCAGGGCGATTTTAGAGCATAACATGCATCAGACTATCTATCAACAAGCTTACGGTACGGTTTTTTTATTACTCACTCTAATCTAGTTATTTTAGGTAGTTTGTTTCCATCGGTGTCTTGACAAGTTTGCACTGTTCCATACCAAATTTCTTGAGAACTTTCTTTAAGTAGACTGGTTGACTAAGGAACATTCCATCAGTTTTATGATCAATTTTCATACATAGAAAGCTGTGCAAACCTTCAAGATCCTTCATCTCGAATTCTGGCACAAAATATGTTTTTATGTCATTCAACTTCTGAAGATTGTTCCCTGCCAAAATTATGCCATCTACATAAACTAAAAGGTAAGTTTTTATGCTGTTGCTGAAGTCGAAATACATACATTTTTCATTTTCAGATTGCTCAAATCCAAGAGAATTAACAAATTTGTAAAGTTTAGAATTCCACTCCCGTGGTGCATGCTTCAATCAATAAAGGGACTTGTGTAACTCACAAACAAGGTTGCTCAGTTACGAAGCCAGGTGGGCTTCATATACACCTCTTCAGAAAGGTCTTTATGTAAGAATGTATTTTTCACGTCCAACTGGAAGGCAATTAAATCTTCCTTGTTTATGATGTCAAACAGGGTCCTGACAGTAGTTCTATGAGCTACAGGCTAGTACGTTTCAATGTAATCAAACCCTTTCTTCTGTGCACAGCCCTTCATCAACAACCGTGCTTGTACCTGTCAAGCAGTTCATTGTCATTTTGCTTCATCTTGAAGACCCATTTTCAATTGATAGCTCGTTTACCAGAGGGAAGCTCAGTAATGGTCTAGGTCTCATTTTTCTTCAATGAGTACATCTCTTCCTATACTGCAGCCATCCATTGTTGCGCATCATCTCTACTTTGGATGTTCTCAAAGGTTTCTGGAACGTTGTCAATAAATTACTCAGCACCAAGATTCAGTGCGACATAGACATTTAGGTACGCTGGTGCAACGCAAGGTCTAATGCTCCTACGCAGAGGTTCCAGTTCCTCGCCAGGTCCAGGAGTCTCTTCTTCGTCAGAAATTTTCTCTGGTTCTCCTCCTGAAGACGGCTCATACGGCAATTCCTCAGTAAAAACTTCATTTGGTGTCGAACCAATGACCTCTGTAGCTCTAGAGGGTGTTGAACCAATAACATCACAAGTTATGAATGCATTTTCATCAAAAATTATATCATGCCCGCGTATGATTTTTTGTTCCTGTGGACACCAGAACCTGTACCAAGTCTGGCAGTAACCAACAAAGTAGCACTTTTTGATAGGCTGTCAAGTTTACTTTTAACGACTTAATTAGATAATCAATATTAGCTACACAGCCAAAAACTTTCAGTTTTAACATATCACGCTTTACACCATACCACAGTTCTGCTGGAACCTGGTTTTCAAGAGGTTTACTAGGTGATCTGTTTAGCAGGTAGGCTGTAGTCATAACGGCCTTCATCCAGAGTGACTTATCAAGAGAATAATGAAGGAGTAAACAGCGTGTTTTCTCTACGATGTTACACCACATTCTTTCTGCAACACCGTTCTACTGTCTGGTATGCCTGATCGTAAACTCTGAATGGATGCCCTTTTACTTTAAATAATCGGGCATTTCCTGCGAAATAAAAATTCACCACCATTATCTGACCTAAGGTGACTTATCTTTAGTTTAAAGTGAGCTGTTGCCGTAGCTTCAAATTGCTTAAAGTTTGAAAATACTTCAGACTTTGCCTTTAGAGTGTAAATGACTGAAAAGTGAGGTTATTCATTAATCAGGGTAAGCAGATACCTCTTTTGATCATATGATACGGGAATAGTGGGACCTACAAGATTACTGTGTATGATAAACAAAGGGCGCCTAGCTCTAATGCGTGGATTTGTGTGAAGGGGGCGTGTTTGTTTAGCCTTAATGCAAAAGTCACATAAATCGGGGATCGATCCCGGATCGACCTTGTTTACATCTGCAATCTTACTTAAGTGAATTAAACCAGTTTTGCATATGTAACCAAGCCTCTTGTGCCATAAATCAAATGATGCTACAATGGAACTACCAACACGAACACATGTTTTTTCATGAGGCGAAAGAGATATTGTATTAACTCTACCAGATCGAGTGGCAACAGCCACAAAAGTATTGCCTTTCAGAATGGTAGCGTTCCCCTTTTCAAACACAACTTTAAGCCCATTAGCGCCATTTTACGAACTGAGAGCAAATTAAATTGTAATCAAGGGACAATAATTACGTTGGGAAGTTTGATAAAGTGTTGATTACTTTTGTGAGTCACAGATACGTGTATATCTCCAATCTATTCAGCACACAACATTGATCCTGATTTGCCAATTTTTATATTGATAGACTTTGATAGGCGTCTCTTATTTGAGGCCAAACTAATATTTTTATCACTGTTCATAATATTTTTAGTGTTTCCAGAGTCAATCAACCACACAGGTCCATCACAACAAGCCACTGACGTTGACACACTCAAACTAAATTCATCATCATTAGTTTCAGCTACGTTTGCTTTACGGGTTGAACTCTTCTGATGCTTCTTGACGATCCATTTAGGACAGTCTGAATGAAAGTGACTCGTTTTATGACAGAAAAAACCATTATTACCAGTAACTTGCTTTAAAATAATTAATTTATAATTTGGACAACATTCCGGTTGCGAAGATTTCAATTTTATAGCCTTCTAATCAGTAACGCCAGAGAATGATTGGATGCATCCATCAATGTCTTCTGCTTGGCGTTTTCTCTGCTCATCAAGTAGGCGCGTTTTTACGAATGCCAAGTTGAAATTATCAACAGATAGTTTCTATGGAAGTGACAATAACTTGATATTTAGGTGGCATAGTCAAGAGAATATGGCAGACAACAACTAATTCTTAGAGGTTAGCTCCCGACGATTTCAATTCCCGAATATTACGATCAAACCTAATAAAATGCACTTCAAGGCAGTGGAAGCGGAACCTTTTTTTGTATGGGAGGGGAGGGGGTAGGGCAACCAATAAGAAAAAAATCTAAAATATTTTTTTTTATACACCCATAGCAAAAAAAAGTAGAAAATGTATGTTTGTCTCCTTGTCTGTATGTCAGTTTGTTATTCTGTACGTCCCGGGCCACGGATCCCAACCAGTTTGATAGATTTTCTTAAAACTTTATATCTAGATATTATATTGCAATACCTCCAGACTTTTTATTTTATTTTAGCCCTCAAATTAAGGGTAGTTTACTGATGAGTTTTTTTAAAAATAAATTTCAAATATTTCGAAAATGTCTCAAACAATTTTGATTCAAATGCATATTTAGGTTTTGTTTGACCTTATAAATACCACTATGGTATTGGTTTTTGGACGAAAAGTTGTTAAAGGGTAATTTACCGATGGGTGATTTCCGAAAATTCGAAATAACTCGAAAATGTTTCCAACGATTTGGTTCCAAATTGGTGTCTTGGGAGTGTTTAAAATGACAAATTGCATTATATTTATGTTTGTGCTAAAACTTCGTTTAAGGGTAGCTTACTGATGAATGATTTTACAAAAACTTGAAATATTCTTAAAACGTCTATAGCGATTTGGTTCCAAATTAGTATCTTGGGAATATTTGGTATTACAAAAACCATTGTATACTTGATTTGGGAGCTAAAACTTCGTTTAAGTACCAATTGTTAAAAAGTGTGAGCTATTTACGAAATTTCCCTAACCATTTGGTTCCAAATGGGTATCCTGGGACTGTTTGACATAATTCATTACACTATAAATAATTTTAAAAGAACTCATAAACAATTGTTTTTACAAAAGTTTAAATTTTTTTAAATGTCAATATTATATTAAAAATTCATATTTGAAGAGTATTTATAAAATATGATATATTTGTTTTTCAAAGGAAAGCTTACCTCAGGATAGTTTATTGACTTTTTTATTGAATTTTGTTCAAAGCTATACTACACTATATGAGAAAGTTTGTGCGTGGTGTGGGCCGTCGCCTCCGATGGAAAATAAGTGCGTAAGGTCCTTCAGGACTCGCCGAGGAGCGAGAGGGAGACCCGGGACGAAGCCCATTCCTTTATTATTAGAACAGAGTTATATACAAGAGAATATTACGGATTACTACAGAATAAAGATTTGACGTATCTTCTTTAGCCGGTGGAATACTTGTGGTTGTTGTTCGCAGATCCAGATGTAGACTGGTCCACCATATTCTTATCTCTTCTGTTTCCCCGTTCCACGTCCCCTTGGAGCACGTGGTACTGGACGGTCGCGATATATGATTTGTCGTTGTAGCGGTGGTTGAAACCCCGGTGGATAAATGGCTGCTGATGATACGTCGCCTGCTGCAAAAATTGCTTCGTTACACCTGACTGACCTCAGGATCAGGATTAATTAGGTCACTTTCTTTGACTTTATATAAATGTTCATCAGCTTCTTCAGATATAGCGTCTTTCGCACTGTTATCAACATAGAAGTAAGCAAGTTCAAAGTTCCCAAATTCCTTATGTTCATTCAAAATTTCAACAGTTTCGAAATTATCTAAAAATTTAACATCTTTACTTCTCACTATTTTCCCTTTTTCTGGATCCCAAATTTGGTATGCCTTTTACTCTGTGGAGTATCCTACAAAAATACCGGCTTTGGATCTTGGATAAAACTTTCCTTTATTTGGAGCTTTATTCAGCATATAAGCTTTGCAACCAAAAGTCCTAAAATGTACTTTTTCTTGTTTCAAACCACACCAAATTTCATAAGTTCATCCAGCTATTTTGATGGACATCTGTCCCTGATGTAAGCAGTTGTAGAAATTACTTCCGCCCAAAAACCTTTTGGTAAGCCAAATTCCAACAGCATGCATCGCACCATTCCCACCAGTGTGAGATTCATGTGCTCGGCTTCGCCATTCTATTCTGGGATATCTGCTACCGTACGTTCTCTTCTTATACCTGCGATACGCATCTCTTCTGTAAAATCTTTTCCGCGGTACTCTAGTCCATTGTCTGTCCGCAAAGTTTAAATTTTCCTTTCATGGCGATTTTCTGCTGACGCTTTGAAAGTTTAGAAAGCCTTTATTCACATTACTTTTGTTTATCAGAAAATGCATTTCTACCCAATTAAATTTATCATCGATGAACGTTTCTTCGCCGTTAGATTTTACTCTCATGGGGACACAACTTTCTAAGCGCACTAATTCAAGTAATCTTTCACTCCTCGACTCAGACCTTTTTGAAAAGGCGTAGCAACTTTATTTCCTAGTATGCAAGTTTCACAAATTGAAAATTTCTCTGAGCTCTTAAAATCTATTCAACTAACCATCTCTTTCTGAACAAGTTTACGCAAGTCATGTTCATTGAAATACCCATACCTCCTGTGCCACTTTTCAAGTTCACTAAGGTTGTTCATTGCACTAATATTAGTTATAAATGTTGAATTTACATTTGGCACGTCAGGTTCGATAAAATACAGATTTTTGCGTTTATGAACAGTCAGCAACACATCACCGTTTTTATCGACAGTCTCAACATTATTTGCTTTGAAACACACGCTTCGTTCTCTTTGAACGGTTTTTGAAATATAAAATAAATTAGTCTTAAGTGTGGGTACAAAAATTGTGTTTTTTAACCTCACTTTTACTATTTGTCCCTTTCCATTCAAAACGTTCATTACTGCATTTCCAATTCCCTTTATATCGGTTATGCTGTCGTCTGCTAACCTAATCTTCTGATTTACGGTTGGCGTGAGCTCCGAAAAACTAGGTACTCTTGTCGCAGCACATGTGTGTCGTTGCTCCACTGCCGACACACCAAACGTCATCTCTTCCAGTCGGCTGCGTGCTCAGTGCTCTCTGACAACAAAGTCCCAAACTCTTCTGCAACTGTATGAATTTGTTCAGATGCCATTGAAACTTGCTTTTCATTCGACATTTTTGTCCAGCAATCAGCTGCCTTTTGCTTGGTTTTTTTACAATAGTTGCACTGATATGATTTCTTTGATATTTTAAAAATTTTCTTTTTTGCACAACCCTGGCCTTGGTTTTGATCATTGTTAGCATTTTGATTTGTGAGGTTCGTAATTGATTATCTGTCTTTATTTACATTTCGTCTTCCGTAAGATTTTACATAAATAAAGCATCCGCACCCTCTTAGTTAGTTTTCTTTTCCTTTCTTGCACTGTACTCTTCAAGAAGTTTTACTTTCAACGACTATGTATCTGGCAGTTCATCTTTAACTTCAATTGCTCAGCGAAAATTATCGTAGCTATCTTGCACACTATACAGTAACACTATACTTAATAACTCTACAGAGATGTGAATATCCATTTCATTAAGTTTATCAACTGTGTTGAGGAATTTTGTGAGGTGATCTGCCATGTTTTCCCACTCGTACATTTTTGTGAACAAAAGCTTTTTCAAAATAGTTGCTTTCCTAGCGGGCCCCTTCAACTGATAAACTAATTTAAGTTTTTGCCATACCTGATGGGATGTTTCGCAATGTCATATGTGACAAAGCTCTGCAGGACTCACAGCCAAGACAATGTTGACTTTAGCTTCACGATCGGTTTTGTCCCACGCAGCCGTGAGCGGGACATTCGCGGCAATGGTTGCCGCGTCAGCACCCTCCTTTGTTGCCGGCTTGAGAATAGTTTCATCGACGTATTCCCAGTGGTCATTCTTTATAATATATATATGTATACATCTTTCTTTTCCGGTTTTGTTGAGGTTTATTTTATAAATAAACAGACAGCCAGCTTTTTTGTGTGATTTTAGCACCATCTGCTTTGTAAAGTAGTTTTTTATTATTGTTGGGATCTTAATATTATTTATTTATGTTCTTGGACGATTAGAACATCTGGCTGTCATTTGAGATACTAGCTTTCTCTCGCGGAAGAAAGAGGATTTACTACAAGACAATGTTTATGTATTTGTTAGGTCAGCTGTATGTGCTGAGTGTCAACCTCATTGATAACAGATTACTTTTGTTTGGTTGTTAAGGAATCGTCTGCTTTATAGGTGTTTAGATAAACTTTCTGGGGAAAACATTTTATTTCAACCTGTTAAAAAAAATTAAAAACCTCGTATTATTTTATCTAAATATATATTTATGTGTTGTAATTAATTATTTTTATCACAATTTTATTCAAGGGAGTGTTTAATATTTTCAAGTGTTGCTTAACAATACCTAAATGAATTCTATAACTTAATCAGTATGCCCTTACTATGTAGGGTTTTCATTTTCAGGATATCATTTACAACAATAATAACATTCACTCTTAAAATTTAATAGTGTAATCGTTTATTTATTGTATTAATATGCAGTACATTGTATTTTTGTAACCCGCTTCCTGGTTATCACTCATAAATAACAGTCAGGGTGGTCACAAGAGAGTTTATTTCTATTCGAGCAACATAACTATTACAGCTCTATGAGTGAGTGAGACATGAAATAGCGTTAGGCGCTGGATCTGTAAACAACAATCAAGATTGAACAATTATATAATAAACATGTGGGACGCCTTCCCACGCTCTTAAACGGCGACCCAAAATAAATCTTATAATCTGCAATTTAATTGACGTTCGTACACATCGCATGAATATAATAATAATGGTTAGTCAAAAGCACTAGTGAGGTGAAAGGTATTTAATCGCCACCACCGGCGGTTCTCAAACAGTAAACAATGAGTTCCCAATAACGTATATCCCCCTAGCCGTAATTGGGCATAATAGAAACAAACAACAAGAATCTAATTTAGAAACATATGCCTTAACTGGCTGCATTAATGTTAAATATTAAAGCCCATGTAAGAGAGCAAATCTGCTGACTCGCATTCCCACATTTAACCGACATAGTATAAACTTTAAAAAATGTAACAATAATAAATTATCTTCCAATAAATAACAAGAGATATAATATTTAAATGCCTTAAATCGGCAGAACAAAGGTATGACGATACCAGAATCAAGTATGGACCAAATATGGCTGTACTTCAAGGTATAAAACCATCCGTGAAGCGGAAGAAACAGAAAGTACATTAAATAAATAAGAGTGTTATCTAAAAAGACTACAAAGTAACGTCAGATAAATGGTTCGGTCAAACCGTGTAAAAATATATAGATTATTCATGGCCTACAAGCAAATTAAAAGATATTGGGTACAGTTAATAAATGATAGCCTTTAAATATAAAATCCTGAACGATAATTTTTAATTATTACAGCCAACCGGAATTTTGAATGTACAGACGTAAACCTATTATAGGACCAAGGTCTCTCACCTAGTGATTGCAGTGTAATGTGTAACGGCATTACAGAACGATGCCCTTATATTCCTGACAAATGAAGCCATGTGCTCTGAAGGAGTGGAACCAAAGTAGGGGGAGAGGGGTAAGGGGTAGCATCCCTCCAGAACATACTCCACTAGCCTATGCTTTTTTAAAAGCGCGCCCAACAATAGCTCTAATAGTTTATGAACACTGCCAACGATGCTCATCCAGTTCGCGCATATCGTCCGTCTTATTTTTCCTTGGGCGCAGCATACTACTCGTGGCGAGGAACGAGCTATGTCCTCTATAGTCAGTTCGATGTTGACAGTGCCTCAATGTGTTAGTGGAGTGGAGCCTTGCTGAGATGAGGTCGACTGGAGCCAGAGTGGGGAGCCAAACAATTTATTTTTCCCTTAGATGTTGTAACAGGGTTACATTTTTAACCTTGCATCCCATGTGTAGAGATAATTTTAGTAAGTTTGGGGTCCATATCAGGAGCACTGCTAGGCCCCAAGAAAATATGCAACCTGGTGTTATAAGTGTCAAATTTTAATAAAAACTAAGTAAGGCCCAGAAGTGTTGGGAAAGGGAGGTTTCGTCATGCCACTGAACAGTTTCGGGAATAAATTTATTTGGTTTTAAAAGAATCTTCCTACCTAAGGGAAGTAAAGTGGTTTGCAGTTGGCACCCATTCATTAATTTATTTATTTTAAATGATCTTCCGATTTTAGGGTAATTCTACCACAATCATAACATTAATATTAAGCATAATTATGTGTCCACTATTTTTAAACTATTCACTAAATACCTTTCATCATCAACAACAACAGAACCTTTTCCAGGCTGTGGCCAGGTTGGTTTAATGAAAAACCTCCAACTTCCTCTATCCTTCCACCAGTGTTCATCCTTTAATTTATTTCATTACTTTCCTCTCACTTGACCACTTTCTGTTATCTGCTCCTCCCATCTCTTTCTTAGACTCCCTTGCAGTATTTTTTCCTACATACTTCATTGCCAACATTTTAGACCAAGGACGGCACAATGAACACGGCGTTTTCAGCTATGGCTTGGAACGTGAAAAAATTGCAAATGGCGCTAGAGGGGTACAGAACGCGTCAGACACATCAAAAAGACAAGTCGAGTGTTTTACTGTGGAAGGAAAGTATATTTTGCGTGAGATTGTAGAAAGAAAAATAAAGACAAGGAGAAAGGAGAAGACAACAAATCTAATTACAGCGTGGCGTTGGCATTTGTGGCATTATCGTCGGGGGAAAACGACAGCAGTCTTGAAAAGGAAATGAATAAAATTGTGCATGTTATAAACACAGGTGGCGGTGTAGTACCATCTTTTGAACAAGAAGAGAATTAACGAACAGAAACATAGGTAACGTGTGGTTGGCTGACAGTGGTGCATCTAGGCACATAAGTTATCGACGGGACTGGTTTGGGAAATACCAACATATAAACGGTGAAATTGTTTCGCTTGGAGTTAATGGTGAATGTGAGGTATTAGGGTGTGGTACAGTTCTAGTGGAAAATCTTGTGCATGGTAAGTGGCAACAAATACGAATCTAAAACACCTTGTGCATGCCCAAGTTGAAGAAAAATTTATTTTCCATTGGTGTCTGCACATCAAAAAATTGTGATGTTATTTTACAAGGACTGTATGTCATAATAAGCCGTGATGATGACGTTGCTGCTCAAGGTATCAAACATAATAATGATATATGTAGAATGTTTTTCAAGGTTAAACCAATAAAATATGGTGATGAAGAAAATGTGTCAACTACTCTACAAATGTGGCATGAACGTTTTGGGCATGTAAATAAAAAGAAACTTAGAGATATGGTGGAAAATGAAATGGTGCAAAGTGCCAAGTTAAGTAGTGATGAAGATTTTTTCTGCGAATCTTTCCAAGTTGGGAAATCACACAGACTTACTAGCATTCAAGAAATTAATACAAAAAGAACCTAGAAAACTCGGTGAATTTATTCATTCTGATGTTTGTGGACCAATATCGGGGAAATCCCTTGAAGGTGTAAAGTTTTTCTTGATATTTAAAGATGATTTGTCAGGGTATAGATATGTGTATTTTCTGCAACATAGGTCGGACGTGTATGATAAGTTTAAATAATATGAAAAAATTATATCAACAAAATTTGGAAAAACGATTAGGATTCTTCACACCGATGACGGTACTGGGTATTGCAACAAGGAAATGAAATTATACATGGCATTTAGAGGCATAGTCATGGAAAACACAGCACCATACACACCAGAACAGAATGGTAAATCTGAACGTGACAGCAGACCAATAGTCGAGAGCGCCAGAACAATGTTGCATGCAAAATATCTTACAAAGTTTTTGTGGGTTGAGGCCATAAATACAAAAGTTCCTCAACAAATCACAAAATTGGAATGCTTAAGGAATAGAGGTATGATATGTCACACCAGAAACATTTGAAGAAGCTGTGAGTGGACCTGAGGCTCAAACTTGTATTGAAGCAATTGAAGAAGAATTCAAATCCCACGAGAAAAACCAAACGTGGCTAGTTGTTTCAAAAGACGAAACGGTGAAACCGATAAGTTCAAAGTGGGTTTTCAAAATTCAAAGTGATGCTACTGGTA
Source organism: Timema shepardi (assembly GCA_902151425.1). Lineage (NCBI taxonomy): Eukaryota > Metazoa > Arthropoda > Insecta > Phasmatodea > Timematidae > Timema > Timema shepardi. Next base: position 28,201 of record CABFVX010005293.1, read on the forward strand.
AGATAAGTCACTATGTGAGAAAGAGTTTCTTCTAAAACCAGGTATGAATTATACTGAAACCTTTGCTCCATTGGTTATACATGACTCACTGAGAGTGTTTCTAGCAGTTATGACACAAACATATTTGGAGTTACTACAGTTTGATGTACGCACTGCGTTTTTGCACGGAAAAATTCAAAAAACTTATTTCACCCCCTCCCCATTCTTCTTAAGCTTGTATGTCCCTTCTCTCCGTAACTCCGGACACATCAACACACGGTGATTCTTTTGGAAAAGCCAATACTTCATGTGAATTCTGCAATTCTTGACGCAATTTCCAGTCTTCAAACATGCGAAGCAAAAACCCTTTGCCTTAAGAACCCTACGTTTTTCTTCTTGACTCATTTTCCTTGCTTTTAGACAATCAGTATTTACGTGTAGGTCATTTCAAAATACACAGCTTCCCTCTTTAGTACAACTTGTGGACAACAACCCAGCTGCTGTAGATATCTGCTCTTCTAATAAACGATTCTGCCACTTCCTAGATTTACAATCATTATTTTTTAGTCCAACTCCCGTCATGGCAAGACTAATCCTTTCTTTTGATTCCAATTATGACCTCAAGAACAACATTATGTTGTCAAGGCGTACAGGCAGGTGTCAGGCATACAGGACTTTAACATAGGATAGAGCATCGCTGCACACTTATTGGTAGTAACACCAAAGGTTTCAAGCGCTCTGATGTGCGATTCTAAGCTGTCATAAAGAGTAGACATTGACGTGGATTCACCATGTTGTTGAGCATTTTGAAGAACCAACTTCAACAATTCTCTTACGTACACCTCCATTAACAGGTCTTCTCTTCCAAAACAAGACTTGAGACTGCTTACTGGCTTCATATATTTCTCTCCAGTTGGCGGAAAGATTCTCTCTTGTCGTGAGCCTTTCACCGTAGCTTAAATAAGGTATTGAAACTTGTCAGCTGGAGCAATATCCGGATCTTGATCAATCTTATAAAAGTCACACCAAAACTTTAACCAAGTTTAATTAAATATCCTCATCAAACTTCCTAAGCTCTAGCGTCGGTAACTTAAACTTTATCTTATTATTAAAATCGACACTTCCTGAATCCAATTTACAAAATTCTTGAGAAGTTTCTAAAAACTCACGAACACCGACTTGTATCTCCCAAAATTTCTGTAAATATTCATCCGCCATTTTCGTTTCTTTATCAAATCCTCACTTCCGGCGTCGAGCTTAATGTCCAATATTTTATGATCCATGTCTCTTAATTCATTTTTCATATCCAGCATGGAAAATAATGATTGAATTTTATTTTTATCTAGTTACAAAGTATTAATCTCTTCTTGAAAATCATTCAATGTTCTGGTGAACGCCGTCCGCGTAATTGTTCTTAGCTTCATAACGCATTTCATGATGCTCGAAGTTATTAACGGTTACGAAAATATCAATGGTTCAAAACAGTTATAGAAAGCGAGTTCTGTCACGATCGCTCCTTATGTTAGGAACACAATACATATACCACCGGTATTCGAAGGTTCCACTGTTCTTTGCTTCCTATTACACTACCATTGTCTCTACCAAATATAATTTAACGCATTTGTCTTGTTTTCTGTTAAACTGACGCCATCACAGATACTATAACCAGCAACACCATGACCCAACTTTGTCACCAATGAGCATATTCAGCAACTTAACAATCATTATCAAGGATAGAAAAAGGAAAGAGGATGCGTTCACTACTCAACAGTAAGGCTGGTTGAATTGATAGTGTGACTGACTCTCACTTTGAAGGTAGCGCTGGTTGAAAGGATAGTGTTCCTGACTCTCACTTTCAAGGTAAAATTTGTTGAAAGGATAGTGTGTCCGACTTTCACTTTAAAGGTGGGGCTGGTGGAATGAATAGTTTAAATTACTCAAAACCTAAATAATTTTTACCATAACTGATATGCCTAGGCAAATGGATCTATAATACTCCAAAAATAAATACACTATAATTTGATTTTTATTCCTCTGGAAAAAATTGTTTAGGTAAAAATGTATATTTTTAATTGGTAGATTACATTCTTATTTTATTATTTCATTATTGATTTTCATTGCACAACAGAAATTTTAATTTATAAATTCAATTCTCCGAGTTTTTTTAAGGACATTAGATTTCTGGCAAGCTATAAACTCTCCCCCTCCCAAGAAAAGTCAGTTAACCCTTCTTTCCTATTGGTTGTACGTCAGAGTAGGGTTAGTTGTGTGTAGAGAGGTGGGGGAAACACAACGTGATGGACCTGCAATGTATTTTGTACCATAAACGCGATGTAATAGACATGCAATGTAATTGTATACACCCAATAATAAGTAGCATGGAGGGAGCGAGGCCTACTGTTCACAGAACTACTGGTCTACTTTATTAATGAAATCACAATACTATTTGAAAAGCGTAATATAAGTTAAATTACAATGTGACGTAAATAATGGAAATAAGTGTCCATCAGTGCCACTAGCTCATGCTGCAGACATGAAATAAACATTCATGCGTATGAAATTCTTACGTAAAAAAAATATGAAGAATACAAATGGAATATCTGTGGTTACTTAAAAATCATTGCTCTTTTGCTTGGACTTCAACTTGGTTTCACGAAGTACTGCTGCTTTCTTTGTGATTGGGATGGCAGAGACCTGAGAAATCATTACGCCCAGAAACCGTGGCCAAAGCAAACGTCACTAGCCCCAGGAAATAAGAATGTTGTCAATAATCCACTTGTTGATCCAAGCAAAGTGTATTTACCTCCACTACATATAAAGCTTGTTATTATAACTAACATTGTTAAAGATATGGATAGAAGTGGACCTGGATCTACACACTTAAGAAAAAAAATCCCGAGGATCAGTGATGCAATGATCAAAGAAGGAATCTTTGTAGGACCTCAAATAAAATAATTAATTCAAGATTAGAGCTTCGATGGCCAGTTGAACGAAGCTGAAAAAGTTGCGTGCGAAGTTCCAAGTATAGCGATGACTTCACTCCAAAGGTTACTGGATCAAGTTGATAGGTCTTCAGAGGTTCTGTAGTGGAAAAGCGCCAAAGAATTTCCTGAAAGATCGATGTTCAGGGTGAACCCATATTTGCCTATGCATTTATCGTATATCAGCGGTGAGGGCAATGGGATGCAAACGTAAGTTTAAAAGTATCTCAAAAATATATAATTGAAGTTTAGGTCCAGTAAGGAGAGCATCATTCAAAGAAAGCTTTGCGGTGGACTTGGCACTAGCATCAAAATCCACTCTCAATTTGATTGTTGTACTCTCAGGTTTCAGGCCAGAGTGATGTTGAAAATAATATAAGAACGACTTTTAATCAGTGATAGGGGACAAGGACATGTGTTTTTTTTATCTAAATAATCTTTCATGAAGGCATGGTATTCCGTACGCATTTCAGGGTTGCATTCTAACTTTTTCCCAACTGTATAATATATATTTTTGCTTTGTGTAACATTAGCATTACTAGCTAATGCTACATTAGGTCTACCCGCCCAAAATAATACAATACCTATAGACATCCTGCAATATTATCACTAGCAAGACTAGCTAGTTTACATGAATACTACCCACTCCAAATAATGTCGATACTCATAAGCAACCTGCAATATCTAAGATTACTAAACTTTTTATGTATAATATATGTACTTTACTCACACAGTGTATATTCTGAGTTAGCACAAGTTCATGACTAACCCATTCGCACCAAATTCTAGAATGAAGAGAAGTCCTAATAAGCTTTGAATGATAAGGCAACAACATGTTCCAATAGAGGTATCCAGAAATGCGCTGATTGGCCCAGCTGGGTTACAAACGAGCCAAGTTTGACTGCAACTAACCTGATATCTGGTGTAAGTGACTGAATGGGCGTACTTCGATTCTACAGCCAACTCACCTGATTTCCGGCGTACGTGTTTCGGGAACGAGCCAAGTTTGACTCAGCGGCGTATCCAGGGGGGGGGGGGCGAGAGGCCCCCCCTCCCCCGAATCTTAAAATGAAAACTCAACGAGTAGCTGTTTTTTTTAATTAGCACCGCGTCTTACTACCTACTCGGGTCATACGCCTATGTACTAATTACTCTACTTAAATCTAGAACAGACACAACATCCAGCCCCCAGACGTTAATTTATTCACTGTGAAATGGGAAAACCACATTTCATCGATTATAATATTTCGGCCATGTCGGGAATCGAACCCGGGATTTTTAGCTCCGAAGGCAAAGACTCTACCGACTGAGCTAAAGTGTTGGACTCGATTAGCTGTTGGCAAGAAGTATGGTACAATTTGTATTAATAAAAAAATGGCTATAGTGTGACGCTGACGAATGTTAAAAATAGGAAAAAAACTTTAGTTGTAGATGTTAACACTCCTATTAAGCACATCTAATTAAATCGTTTTATTTGTAATCTTTAAATTACGAACTTTTTTTCCTACTTAAACAAATGTGTTTAAAAAAATAAACTAATTAAATTTAAAAAAAACAATAGTGATTTTGATTCATTCCCTTTAATTTTTATTATTTTCTTGTCTTTAATATAATCTTCATTTTAGTAATAAAATATTACTTACATTAATCATTAGGTAACTGTAAGGAATGAGTTATATATGGAATAATGGCAACAATGATATGATAATTCGTTACCTAAAATTTTACACGAGAAGTCTCTAGATTTTGCTTTTTGTTTCTGATTTCGCAGGATCAACACCAACTGCAACATTCATATCCCTCTTCTTCTGAACCTTCCACTTCTACAGCTTGCATTGGAGACTGCGTAGAGGTATCTGAAAGTATTCCACTAAAATCCAGTGAGTATGCTAATAATGATATTGGACTTTTCATTGGAAAATCGAACATTGGTGATGTGGACAAAGAAATGTTAATAAGAAGAGCTTGGGAACCCTTACCCTCCCCCAAGTGTCACGTTCAGGTAATTGGTTCAAAGAAACCAACCTTTCAAAATAAATGGCTGCAGCGGTTTCCTTGGCTGGCATACTCTGAGTTAAATGGAGCGTTTTGTAAGTTTTGTGTGGTATTTGCTCAAAATGAAGTTGGTCAAGGTACTCATGAGCCATTAGAAATTCTAGTTATAAAACCGTTCAAAAAGTGGAAGGATGCAATTGAGGTTTTTGAAAAACACTCGAGAACAAAATATCATCAAAGATCTCGAGAGGCAAAAGATGAATTTTTAAACATTTTTTATGGGCACAAACAAAATGTTGTGGAACAGTTGCTAAAGAAAGAAAAAGTTGAAGTAGAAAAGAACCGGAAAGTCTTACAATCTATTATTGAAACAATTGTTTTTGTGGGAAACAAGAGCTACCTCTTCGTGGTCATCGGGATTTCGGACGTTTGTTCCTAGAAGAACCAACCACAAATGATGGAAATTTTAGAGCCTTGCTACGTTACCGGGAGACAACGTTTTGGCTGATCACATTCTATCTTCAGTAGTAAATGCTATGTATGTCAGCCCAATAGAATGAACTAGTACACCTCATAGGGGAACAGGTCCAAACAGTATTTTTGACAGGATAAATAAATCGATATTTTTCACCATATTAGCAGATGAAACAACTGATATTAGCTGAGTTGAGCAATTTTAATTTTGTGTTCGTTACTTTGATATTGAAATCATGTATATCAGAGAAGATTTCCTCACATTCGTCCCAGTCTATGATATGACTGGTGCTGGCATTGCTGATACAATAAAATTACAAATTTCACGTTTTGGACTTGAGCTTCAGAATGTGTGAGGCCAAGGCTACGATGGAGTCTCAGTAATGCGGGGAGCATTTACTGGTGTGCAAGCAATCATAAAACGTAATTTCCCTAAAGCAATATATACTCATTGCTCATCTCATTGCCTAAATCTGTGTTTAAGTGACGCTATCAAAACACCTTGCATTCGCAATTGTTTCTCTACAATATCAGAAGTCAGCAGTTTTTTTAGGGCTTCAGCAAAGCGTGCCAAATCTTTTAAAGATATTTTAGTGGCAGCAGGAAAGGGAAATACTGTCCTTCACAAATACTGTGAAACAATATGGGTGGAGAGACACGATGCTGTTTCAGTATTCCATGAATATTTCGAGTGTATCATTGAAGCATTGGAAACTATTATGAGCAACGAAGCAGAGGCAAACGGCAACGCTATTTCTCTTCACACATGTTTATGTAAATTTTAATTTATCATCACTCTTACTGTTATGTCAAAAATGCTATCCATGACATACATAACATCAAAATATCTACAAAAAGAATCTGTAGACATAAGTTCAGCTTAGGATAAAATTAGTATGAGAGAAAAGGTTTTTGCTGACGTGAGTAAAAGTGGAAAAGAAGAATTTAAAAAACTGTTTACAAAAGCTGGAGACATATCTCATAAACTAGAAGTTCCTATAAAAAGACCAAGAACAGTAGGCACTCAGAGGTACAGAGCAAATGTTGAAGCTGAAACCCCAGAAGAATACTACCGCCGGATTGTGTTCTATCCTTATTTGGACGAGATATTAGCTTCATTGAAAGGGATATTTTCAAACCATAGGGATCTATTAAGTGAACTTGACTGTTTAATCCCAATAAACGCTGTCAACAAAAAGTTTTACAAGGATGATATGCAGCACACCAGCAGAGATATATTGGAAGCGGAATGGAGCCTTTGGGCATCACACTGGGAAGCTACAGACTCTCCAAAGCCAAAGAATTCTGTCAACACATTAAAAAATTTAGATCGAGAAATGTTTCCCAATCTGACAATTCTATTAACAATTTTGGCAATAATACCAGTGACCACATCATCCGTTGAAAGATCATTCTTGACTTTAAAAAGACTGAAGAATTACCTGCGCAACAGCACAGGTGAAGACCGGCTAACATCTTTAGCTTTAATGACTGTGCATAGAAACCTAAAAGTGAATATCTCAAAAATTATCAATCACTACACTCAAAGCAATAGAAGATTCTCTTTCACTTAAGGGTTTGTGACTTTGTGGCTTGTGCTAATAGTTTTTACTCACCTTATTTGGTTTATTTTTTATTTTTTTGACACCATGGTTTCCCAAGATTTTTAATGCCAGTGTTGATAATATAATCAATATTTAAACACTACTTCTTTCATTTGTATTAGTTTTATTTAAAATTACTACTATGCTAAATACTATTTAACTATTTATAATTATAAAGTTAAAGAATAGCTGTAAAAATCGTACATTGTTACCATGTGTTAAGAATTATTAAACATAATTCTAAATTGTATTAGCCTCCATATTTTATTTTATCCCTATACAGTTACACAACCTAATGTAATAACCAAACTAAATGCCTAGTATTCCTCTTACAAGCTACATCACTGGTTAGTGGTTTATAATTATTATGAATAATCTAAAACTATGATTATTGCTTAGAATCGAGAAATACAGTTTCTTTACATATTTTCGAAAATAGGCTTTCAGATATTGAGGCCCACCTCCGCCCCAAACTTGAATCCTGCATACGCCACTGGTTTGACTGCAACTAACCTGATACAATCTTCAACCCCTTCTCAGGAGAGAAGGTGTTGCAATAACAAGCGCAATAATAGAATGAAACACCAGGGACCTTGATTTGATCTCCACTCAAATGTGCCCAAGCCCAAGTATCTGAACCTAGATGTTTAACAATCAGCAAAAATAAATATTTAATTATACACGTTTATTGGAGTTTAAGGGTAGGCTTGATGCTAAAGCCTAACAAAAGTATAGAAGATGGCATTGGCCTGGAGGCCGTTTTATTTTCATAATCCAAACGTTAACAATATTGCGTTTTTTAGATTGCGGGCAGTGTTCATAAATAACTTTATACATAAAAAAAGGATCTAAGTACAAGTAATAAATATAGAACTTCAGAGTATTACACGCTCAATCAAATATAAATAATATTCATAATGATACAACTGGACTAATCTATCTATATACGTGCCAAAAGTTAAAATTAAGTGAACAATGAATAATTAGAAATGAAATTTGGCAAACACGTACATTAGAAAATCTATTTGTATCACATCTAATACCTTGTCCATATCGCCTAGTAGGATTATGCTTCTGACCATACAACTGGTTATATTAAAAATAAATTAAGATATTATTATTGTCTTACAACCCGAGAGGTGGAGCAACCTACATAGATGCTTAATATATCTCTTACTAACAAACTGAGAGTATAATAACGGTTGGCTAACATTAATTGAAATTCTCCTTGGGTAACAATTGAAAGTAAGATAACAATACATATAAGTTTATTTTAGAACGCCTAGCACAGTGTGATAGGAACCCAACCATAATATAGTGCAATATACCCTACAAAATATAACATTTGACTTGTTTGTAATATCAAAGATCTAAATTTAAGCAGATAAGTCCAAAAATAATGCCTCGATTCATAACAAATCTAAATACCCAACAAAACTTAACTGGTAAAAATTATTCATAAAAAATATTATGCTGAAGCAAATCCAAATTTGGTCCCTACATAATTGAGTAACAATTTTAACTGTTCCCCAGGTTTACATATTATATAAAGTTTTTACAACATAACGGACACTTACATCTAGAAATATCCTACATCCTAAAAGCATCAAAGAGTGCCTACTCCTTGCCGGGTACACACATATTCATTTTTGCACAGTGGGAAAAATATGGGAGGGAGGATACACAAGTTCCATGATGTCACTATCAGCCAGTTAGCGCGAGTTACCCATATTGACGCCTACGCACAACGCCAAGAGGGAGATAATACGGGGGATAAGGAACACCGCGTGATCACCCAGAGCGCTTCTTTCTCCTAGTTTTAGCACCTGCGCAGCGTCCGCTACTCGGGAAAAGTCAGCTGAACTACGTGACATTCCGAGGAAAGTCTTGTTTTTCTTGTTAGCGTTAGCGGAGTGGTGATGTGCTTGGAGGACTCATGAATGGCGCTGGTTTCCTGTTTAACGGGGTAAGTGTAACTGCACTTTTATAGGTGGTGGAGGTTATGCGTAGAACATGTTTGTATCCACGGTACATGGTGTACGTGATTGGATGGGCGTACTTAGTGTCAACAGCCAACTCACCGGATAACCGGCGTACATGTTTTGGGAACGAGCTAACTCCCACCTCTTTACCCATCGACTAAACCTATATAACGAGGGAACTCAGCAAATATGACGGACTATTATATCCAACACTTCCACGAGAGGTCTTTGTAAGGACTTTGATGCTATCACTCCAGGATGACACCATATAAACTTTATATATTTTAATGATTTTTTTTAAAATTTAAACAACTTTTAATGCGTTTGAGTGTGTTGAGCACTCAGATTAATTATGTAATTGAAATCGTTCAGTGTAGGCGTCGGTAAATTTTTCCCTAGAAGATGTAATCTTTGAGAGTAAATTTGTTTATGAAACACTTTTTTTTTTCTTTTGCCGCTCGGGCGCTAGTCTCTTTGATAATTTTTGATTCTTTTTCTAGCTTGTCATATTTAGTTTAAATTTAATTTTTATTGCTCTTGTGGGTTACTAATAATTGTTTGAACTTAAAAATTTGATGTTTCTTTTACAAGTAATATTTTGTAGATTTATTTTCCTTGAAGAATATATTAAAGTAATTCATTTTTTGTTGGTTTTTAAGTTTTAACTTTAACATTTACCGATCAGTTTGGAGAGAAATTACAAGTATTCTAACGTAATATTATTTTGTTTTCTATTATAATGTTAAATGTTAACATTTCAGAATATTCACAATTACTTCAAAGTTGGTGGAAGTAATAGTCCCACAGAAGTTTGTTTAATGTCGGGAAGTCAAACATTTGTGCAATTTATAAATATCAGAATTGATATTTAAATTTAAATTTTATATTTATTTAGTCTGGATTCACAACGGTGATTCAGACGCGTTGTTAACCGTTCAAAAGAGGCTACTTAAGCTCTTTATTATTATAGTAATAGTTAAAAAGTTTAATGGCTTAAACTATTGGTTTAGTCTGAATTCACAATAGTGATTCAGGCGCGTTGTTAACTGTTTAAAAGAGACTCTTCAAGCTCTTTATTATTATTCTAACAATTTTTATTTTTATTGGGTCTCGTCCAGATTAATTCTAATAAATAAATAATTTACTTTGAGATTGTGAAATATACTCTCAAATGTACTGTGCAAGTACAGTCTCTGCCATATTTATATGTTTTTAAACTCTGTTCAGCTTGCCTTGTGAGGCCATGTAATTTTTATTTACCACTGTTGTTTTGCCTTGAATATGTAGCATGTCAATCAGACAAATTAGACAGCTACAATTAAATATCAATATTTTGATAATTTACAAAAGAAAGAAGTAATATTAACATATTAAAAGTAATCTACCTTAAAGTTTATTTTCCCTGACTAGATGCAGTCAGCTACAATCACGCGTCTCCCTAAATTGAAACACGTGGTTGTTCCAAAAAACATATTGCCTTTTGATAAATACTGTAGCAGATACCAAAGAAGAGGATTAACATTATCGTATTTATGAATAACATACTTTAACACATACCCTTTGCCATTGGGTGATGCCGGATAAATTTACATACACTTGCCATGCTGCCTACAAGAAAATATAGTAGAGGACGTCTATATCACAAATTCTCATAAAAATAATAGCTGAGCCTAACGAATATCATCAAAACGGATATATTTAAATAGAAGTTGCTTTAGTATCTACTCACCATTTCAAGATGTTTTTGGATTTGTTCGCCCGTGTTAGAAAAGCAGTCCAAGGAACCATGTTTTTCCCCTTCCCCGCAATCGGCTCTTCCTGCGTCATTTTTCTTTCCCCTCACCTTCGTCCATCTCTCTCCTTTTCTATATTTCTGAGTTTATCACCCTTTTTGTTTTGTTCCGTTCAAATCAGATTTTAGACTATATAAGGCTGCTTCTCAGAATCACATTATACCCATTCTACTAGAACACAGCGTCGAAGGAGGAACTTCTACTACGTCACGCAACGAAGTAAACGACTACCATGAAGTGTTGGCCGTCAGATCCACCGCCGCGCTGGCCAGGAGGATATACTTCAAATACTTAAGTATCCTGGCAGCATCGTTAAGTCCTTATGACTTAAAGTCTAGTTTTCTGTTTTAAAAACTAGACAATGTCTTCTTAGACATTTTCAATGTTCTATGTCTATAGTCGAAGCCAACTTTCTTTTTGTTTGTTAGTTTAATATTATGTCGAACGGACAGTTAATCCATTTCAAGTCTTGTTTACTTCAAGATGAAAAAAGTTTATTTAATTGGTTAAATATTGTGTCCTCCTGTCTGAAGGACAAGTCTTATTTTGACTACTATTAGATCTAGTATATCAGTCCTAGCGACTATGTTTCTATGTATCCTTATGATACAAAATTTACACTATGAGCCTTTGGCTTCAAATACAGTAATGTCTTAGTCAAAGACTTACTAACCTCCACAAGTTCCAATTATTTATTTTGAGCCAATGTTTCTCATGACGCCGTGGACGTCATGTGCATCTGTTTAATATTTGAATGGCTACAACCAGGCTGTCTTGTTTTCCAAATCACAGTTGGGTTAATGGAGATCTGTTTTGAGTTGGTCAAGTAGTCACACTTCACATGCAGTATTAGCTTGGGTTTGCAACCCGTGGAACTTCACTTGAGTCATAATGGGGTCCGCGCAAATAATACAATTTTGTCATTGCCTGTTTTTTTGGCTCCTATTGTTTTTGGTGTTGCTCTTAGTGTAATAGCATTTAGAATTGTTTGAACTATTGAATGCTTTGGCAGTACCGAAAGGGAAAGAGACCAGCCATAGTGCTATTTTTTGTCGACACCTGTTTGGTAGCCATCAACCACTTTTATCTACAGATCTTTCTATTGTTTATCATTATCCAAGGTGTTTTAAGGATTTTGTCTTAAGACCCAGTCAAGCTAACTGATTAAAATTTATATATATATCTTGTTCGATACCTTTTGTTAATAACTAATTAATTGTTTTCTCCTTTAGAAAACTTCTACCTGTAGCCTGGCTCCAGCTCAGCCCTTGTAGCTACAGCAAGACAATCATTTTTCACAAAATCTTATTATTTGCAACAAGCTTCAAACTTATAATCTTGTAACACTATTGTAAACCTAATTTTTATTATTTCTGTTTTTAATAAATTTATTTATTGTTAAACAACTTTTTTTTTCCATTTAAATCTCACCTCGTTTGTGACGTTACCAAATTAGTCCCTTGTAAATTTGGTCACAAATAAATAGTTCAAATTTTTCTTGAACTTGAAAATGCTCATATTTTTTGTAATATTAAATTCCTTAGTTTCCGTCCATCCTCATAGGCTATTGTGGCCGTAGCCAGATTAAGTGGTGATCGATACATTTTGACTTGGTCGCTCCCAAGTCGCATGGATTGTGTTGGAATGGCAGTGCAACTGAACATCGACCAGAACTTTCTCTTTTAACATTTTGACGAAATATGTCTTCACAGCGATTCTCTTCTAAACTATAAATAGGTTTTTCTGTTGGAGCCTCCTCCAATAACCAAAACTGTTGAAGGACACTAACTAATTGTGGATCTAGCGAGGCACAAAAGATTTAGGGTGCTGTGGACTGAGTGAGAGACATTTTGCCCATAAATAGCCATCCGATACATGAGCTTAGGGCCACAGGTGTGTTTGACTGACCAAATATTCTCCTCCCAACAACTATATAGAGATAGAATTCCACCCCCACTAGACCATCCACTTCACCTGGTTGATAAAAATGGCCATCTGCAAGAGTCAGACCCTCCAAGTGGGGCCATGTTTTTGGTAGTACTTGAACCGCTGGGAGTTGATCTGTCATCTTGTCAACAATTAAAGCAAGATGTGAAATCTAGGCTTGTCTAAGAATCTGGGTTGAAGTGTGAACGAAGTAGTGCCATGAATTGGGAGGAATGATTCCCTGATTCCATTAACCAAGCCTTTCAACCAATGACAAAATAAACCTAGCCATGTAAAACAAGATTCAATGATGAAGTCTGACTGACTAGCTGAGTCTACCAAGAATCTAACCTCTTGTAGATTTCCCGATGAATCCGTTACATGTAGCAACGCTGTAGATAGCAACACCATAGATTTAAGGGATGTAGAAGCTGCTGACAATACTGTGGAAGCTGTACACGCTGTAGGCCCATACGCTGCTGCTTCTTCAACATTAGGTGGGGGTGAGCTCAACATTAGGCCTAGCCTACATTGTACGGTTTTCAAAACGGAGCAATGAGTGGTACTTGGAGTTACAATGGCAACATGTTAGCACTGAACCACAAGATGCTGCCTTATGAAAGCCGCTTAAACAATTCAAGCAGTTACTACTGTTTTACAAATTAAATCTTTCTACAGGAGTTAGTTTTAGAAATGTTTCACAATGATACAAGGTATGGGGCTGTCTGCAGTTTATACATAGTCTTGAGCCTCCAGAAGTATTCCCATCTGTTCTCTTGTCTCGATATTCTTGGGGAGGTAGCGTGTATCCTTCTGCCCCCTTTCATCCAACTACAAACAAGTGAACCCCCCATTGGAGACTTCTATCTAGGTAGGTGGGTAACTTGCCGTGGCCTATACCTACACCTGAAAGGGTTAGTGCCTCTTCAATTTGACATCATTTTTCAAGAAATTGTAGAAACTCGTTCATCACAGGAAAGGCACTGTCCTGTGAAGTTATTTCCCACTGCCTTTTGGATGAAGGATCTAGTTTGTGAATGAGAATGAAAATTAACAATGTGTCTAATTGATCTCCAGAGAGATTTTGGAGACGTAATGCTCCCAAGTGTTTGTTGATTATGGTGAGTCGGCAAGTGCTTCACAATGCTAGAAAAATGAACCAGTTTGTCGAAATGAAAATTACAAATAACTATCGGATTGTTGTATCTGGCCTTGAGTGCATAAATTGCTGCAGGAAAATCCACTTTGCCGTAGGTGAGGTTCTTAACTAACGAGAGTGCTTCATCATGAAGATGAGACTTGAGGATGGTAAATTAAACATTATTAGGATACTCATTGTTACAATTGACTAAATGATGAAACAGATCATAGAATTCAGGCCATTCTTAAATGTTGACACCAAAAATAGGCAATAATGGGAGGAAGTACAATCTTACAAGGCTTGAACAGTAGTGACTCAGGGAACAGGTGGTTATAAATAGAGAAAAAGGAAACGTAGACTAACATAAATTCCTGTTGCTCTTCTGCCTTATCACTTTTAGTTGGTGGTTTACCCTTTGCCAGGTAACTATCCAGCTCCACAATAGAATTTTCAAACTTTTCCCACGTACCTGTGAGTTCTTATGCAAACGATTGTATCAATTATTGTAGCCGCAAGGGTTCTGAAGGAATGTCTTGAACTTCTTTCACCTTATCAAACATCATGTGCATGAGGTTCAAATATGCCAAATTTCAGAGACCCCAGTCATGATTATAATTTAAAGAACGGTTAAAAACCAAACAAATAAACAATTATTATTAACTCCGTTTGAGAAAAAAACAAGGTGAACTATTTACCTAAGCAAAGTATGATCGATGGTAAACGGCAAGCCATAGATTTCGAAAGAAAGATCAATGTATCAGTCCAAAGATAAACTGCGAGATAGAGAGAGATCGATGTATCAAATTTTGTAGATCGATGAATGTTGAACGTAGTCCAGGCGAGAAGCCGAGAAATGACGTCACACAAAACGCACAACAAACTAGGGAAAGCAACAAAGTTAAAATAAGAAATGTATAAAGCAAATCACAAGAATTATTAATAATAATAATATGAAAAAATGCTATTTTCTTGAACCACAAGAAACCCAACAACTTCAAACAAAAGCAATTTAATAATAAAACAAAGTACATGAGCAAAAGAGCAGAAAAATGGCCGAGATGGCGCAAAAGACTGGAAAATGAAGCAACAAATTCACAATATCCGTCCCAGAGTGACTAAAATGTTCATTCCAGTCTACAAATGACTAAAATAACCAGTGAAAACAAGGAAAGTGGACGGTATTCGATATTAAATTGTTATAGAAATTCTTACCTGATCCAAATAAGGTCCGTTGACAATGGTGGCCTACCTTGTGGGTTGCTGGATTAAGATTAGGAAGGAATGGGGTAACAAGGGGTTGACTTTGTGGCGTCTTTCAAACTCTTGTTGTTCCTTGATAAGGAAGGCCACTTTAGGGCCTATAACATCATACTCAAACTCGGACACTGATTTGTGCATACATTTGTGCACCCATTCTGACAAACACCCTGTGTGTCCTGACTACAGTACCGTGCTCAACCGACCTGCTCTCACTCAAAAACGTCTGGAAAATGTCCGAAGAATAAACAACAAAAACAAAACCAATATATATTATATTTGGAAAAAGGTATAGGATAGGTGGATAGAAACATATAAAAGGGAGACAAACACAATATGGCCTTTACAATGAAAAGAAGAACACAGTTTACACTTTACACTGCTGCCAATGGACAAAAAGGTAATGGTTGCCTCTTAAAGAAAATTGATCGTCACCGCCCAATCCCCCGACCCAGGTTTCATTCTATCGGAACTCATCAGGGAGGAGTGTGAAACGCGCAACGCAATTACCTAAAAGATAAAACCAAAAAAAACAAAAGGGAAAAAAAGTAAAATGGTAAAGAAAGATAAAACACATAGATAGGAACATGCAAAAGGTATACACATAATGCATGTTCTATCTATGTGTTCTATCTTTCTTTACCATTTTCCTTTTTCTCCCCTTTTGTTTTTTTGGTTTTATCTTTTAGGTAATTGCGTTGCGCGTTTCACACTCCTCCCTGATGAGTTCCGATAGAATGAAACCTGGGTCGGGGGATTGGGCGGTGACGATCAATTTTCTTTAAGAGGCAACCATTACCTCCTTGTCCATTGGCAGCATTGTAAAGTGTGAACTGTGTTCTTTTCATTGTAAAGGCCATATTGTGTTTGTCTCCCTTTTATATGTTTCTATCCACCTATCCTATACCTTCTTCCAAATATAATATAATACAATTGCCTCACAAAGCAAAAAGAGGTTTTCCTTATTGAGTTAAAACCAATATATAGAAAGTATTATATAGATAAAATAAAAACTATGTTAAATTACTACACAAACACTATTATACAATATTAAATATATACAGTTCAGAGACTGAACAACTACATAAATAACAGTTTATGATAAAGAAACACATAACATTAGATGTTTACAGAATGAACTCTGACCATCAATGCCTAGCCAGGGGTGATTACTTAGACAATAAGCAAGCAAACATCTGACTCGGTGTGTACAAAGTAGGTCATTAGCTCAGCCTTAAACAGCTTAGGCTTGTAGGGAGAGGTTTGGCTGTTTAAAGTAGCTTACTTGGGAGTTATTTTTTTCTGTTCACAAAGGATTTAACTTGAGCCTACATGGGAAAACCAATGACATTTTCCAAGGTGGAAATAAAGTTGAGGACTACAATTACATAATTGCAATTATTAGCCACACAAGTGGAAAAAAAGTCCTACTCTTCATTTTCAGTGCAACAGCTCATTGATTCTTCTAATAAAGTGCTGCACAAGTAAGTTCCAGAAGATAGTTATAGAATATTTGTAAAAATTATTGGCAACTTTCTGAGAGTTCTGTTCCTAAATGCTGAAAAAATTGGATCCTAGGTCCTTTTACAAGTGCAAAGATTGATGAAATGATAGACCTCAATGACAATGAACAAGACCGCTAATGGAGTTATCATGTGACAGCTCTTGTAAAAAGTTTTTAATGACTCGCCAGTTATTGAAAAAACATTTTTAATGCCTCTCAATAGCTCTTGAGGGAACATTTTTGTCAATTCTCAGCCCTTTTACTTTTGGTTACGTGTACATAGTGAGCACAAAGAACTTTTAGGAAAAGCACTGAAACACAAATTATTTGTGCAAGCCAGCCTTTTCTGTTCTTTGTGATATAAAAATTGTGAAATTAAACCATCTTAGTGTGAAATGAGACTCAAGGAGATGGTCAATAAAATTGTTAAAGATTTCAATGATATTTTAAAGTCACACAAGCATTTCAATTCTTCACATTAATTAAAAGTGGTTATAAATGTATAAATATTATATATATATATATATATATATTATATATATATATATATATATATATATATATATATATATANTTTTCATTTATTTTGTAATAACCTTTACATTTTTTAAAATGATGACTAATTTATCACTATAATATACTATAAATTTATGATTATTATTTTATTTATAATTTATCATAGAACAAGGGGTCGGCGAATCAGCTGTTCCCTAGTTAGAGGCTCCACGTGACTTGGAAGTTTGAGAAGCACTGTTCTACTGCAAATTTATGTTCAGATAAATTTGCCAATGTAAAATTTAAAATATTGGCCGTAAAATATAAGAAATAGTATAAATTAAAATGATATAGTTACCATCTATTGTTATAATACTGTAAGTTTTAATTTTTAAGTTTGAGTCAGTACATTTTTACCTACTCCAACCCCGATTCCACAACGCTGGTTACATAATCTCGTTGATCATATTATTTTATAGTTTATGATAAGTTAAACAACACAGCATAATAGCTGTATCATGAATACATCACAGTACACGATGCAATGGCTTTCATGATATATCTTAGTAGACAAGATATTCCCACGAGCCGAGTATTTCTAAAAGCTCTTGAGTTTGAGTCTAGTTTGAGTATATTCATAACTTTAAAATGTTAAAAGTATATATTTGTTTAGTTTAAAAATAAAATAGTATATTTATTTAATATGTCAACAGTCAAAACAAACCTAAAATTTAAATATCACATCTTTAGAATTTGAGATTTTAAAAATATATTAAAACAACACATGTTTTTAAAATATTAATGGCACTCATTTTTATAACTAGTAAATACTTTTGAAAAAAAAAAGTTTAAAGCTGGAGATATCAATTTTTAAATTAGAACACTTTAAATAAACACAATTTAAGATAGAAACAACATTAAAATAAAAATTAAATAAAAAAATAATAATGCAAATGGTTTCAACACTAATGTCTTTAAGGACATTAAAATTACACCAACAATTATAAAAGAAAGTTAATAATAATAATTATTGCATGATGGCTTGTAAATGTAAAATAAGACAGTGCAGCTGTGTAACTGTGTAAGTTTGAAGAAGTGGGAAGTGTAAAAGTGTAAGAAGAAACTAAGATATAGATTGTTTCTATCTAGGCCTAACCTAACTATCCTTTCAGGTTGACTTCCTTCACTATCACCTTATATTAGTGTACAGTGTTTTTACACTGTCTTATTTTTTTAAAGATGTTGGTATAATTGACGTTTTAGTAAGATAATATTTTCCCAAAATATGCTTTTGTAACTTAATCTACCCTATATGAAAACGTAAGAATCATAAACCGTTAGACATTTAAAGTGTTTAATTTTTTATTATTTCTTAGTGTAGTCGTGCATGATGTCTTCCGCTCCAATTCCATTCCTCTTTGTGCAGTTGCACACGCCCGTTGTATAGGCTCTCGCTATAAATTATCTTATTGAGGAATTTATTTCAATTCAATTTTTAATGCTTATAAAAGTTGATGTTCATACTTTAAAATTAAAAATAAGATGGTTAAATTAATATTTCTAATAAACCATATAAAATAGTAGATACTTTCTTTTTATTCAAATGTGCTAAGTTTGGATCAACATTGATTTTAGACGGATTAACCAACATAATTCTATAGCTAAATAGTAACTAAAGTAGTGCTCATTTTGTACTTACCTAATAATTAATATAAGTTTTAAATATCTTAAGTTTGAAAACATTCAATATAATGTATTCTCGATGTTAAATTTTTAATTTAACAGAAATTACGATTATAGAAAGGGACTAGGTAAAAATAGTAAAATATGATTGTTATTCAATTATCTAATAATCTATTTAGCTATTTTTATTTTCATTGCTTTGCCATGGCAACTTCAATTAAGGAAATTCAAAATGGATGACAATATTGAATAATTTTACTGGTCAAAAGTAGTTTTAAAGCTCTATTGCATTATTAATGTGAAAATTGATATTATTTAAACACTTTGTTAAGTAACTGAATGATTTATAAGTCGAAATGCCGATATTATCTAAGTTAAATAGCCAATGCTTACTACCGCATTTTAAAAATTGATTATTGATTGTATGTCGAGTGGAAGCTCAAAAACGATGAGCCTACAAAATGTTCAATCTTGATCTCAAGGTTAAATGACAAGCTCGGCTCTAAGCTCAAAATCAGAGTGCTCGCAGAGTCCTAAATATCAGTGTATATATATATATATATATATATACGCACACACATATATGTGTGTGTGTGTAAATATTAAGACGGTTTTTCATGACATATCACCCAGCCCTCAACTAGACTCTAAATATTGCCCTAAATCCTCCATTCAACCTGAACTTCTTGTTATAATGGGAAAGTGGTTGACTCCCGATACTAGACTATAAATACAACCTTAAGTGGTTGACTAACCAATGTCCACACTGCCTAACCCAAGCTTTGTTTCACAATGAAAGCTTAAAGATAATATGTTTGTGTCAATGTTATGTTCTATTAGATGTTCAAGGCCAGTGAGCTCCACAGAGGTAGGATGAAGTCACACCGTTTCAATTAACTTATTGTTTGACAAATCATAAACAGGAGATATAATTAATGTTGATAACAAAATAAAAACTTATAACAAAAAATCAACAGACAAACCCATTTTTATAAAATACACATGTCTAGTGAAATTTATTTGATTTATTATTAATGAGATTTTAAGGTGCACATGCAAAAATAATAATGGTTGTATCCAAATAGTCTGTGCACTTTATTGCACACTTTAATCAAACATGTTTCTGGCACCCTAAAGTGCATAGGGTGCATACAACTTTTCGAACACCAAAGTACACCTAGAGCTACCTGGTGGCCACTTATGGTAGATGTGTTATGGTATATGGTAGATGGCTTATGGTAGATGGCAATGAAATTGATTTTTGATAATGTTTTGTCTATAAGTTCGTTCTACTGTCCCTGAAATGAATAAAATCAAGTATACACTTGAAATTAATCATTCTAAAAATATGGTATTTGGGGCTGTGGTGATAAAAAGTAAAAAAGATAAATTCAGAAATTTAATTAACTTTTTATGCCTATTATTATTTGTTAAACAACCACCAAAAATTCGTCCATCCTAATTTTTACAAATAAGATCAAGTTTGTGAAGTTTTTCAACTACTGTTATTTAATATGGGTTTAAAGCAAAAATACACAAACCAGTAGGGCTTTAAAAATGTTTTTACTTATACATGAAGATCTTTTGATTTGAGATATTCTAAACATTTTACAAATAACCGAAAATAATTACACGTAATAGTTAGGTCCGCACCAAAAAGTCCATGCAAAACATACAGGGCCACCGATTACCAAATAACAAGTAAATTTCTGCATATTTATAGTACCTAATTATCAATGGTTATTATGTATTAATAAATTATTTTCCTGTTACTATTCTTATTATATTTATTTAGTATTTATGTGTCTAGTTTTACTAATAAGGCCTACATCTTTTTGAAATTAGGAATATATATATTTTACTTTAAAATGAGATTTTCACTCTAAAGAAATATTATGTATGAAATAAAGTGCATGGAGCAAAAACAATTTGTTCTCTACCATTTTCTTAATATTCTATCATTTTATTTATTACCAATCATTCTAAAGAAAGAAATATATCCAACTAACACATGTAAATAGATAAATAAATAAATAATACAACATTACAGTTTGGGTAAGTTAGTTTCTTTTTAGTCAATATAAAATCATTAATTAGGCAATATAAAATCTTATTTTAACTAAAGTGTGCGATAAAGGGCAAGTTGTATATGCCTCTTAGTAAATTAGGTATAAGGGATGCAAATGTCCAGTTAAAGAGAATTCTGACACCATTAAAAATAGCTTCCTCCTTTAAGTCAATGCCATTGCAACTTTCAAGTGCACTTGGCTTGTAAGCGATCTTAGACAGACTACTCAGACACAACATATATCATTTTTATAGTTTTTTTTATTTTCTTTAAAAATTAGATCTACGAAGCAAAACTAGGTTTCACTTTTCATAAAACCAGCAACAATTTAGTATTTGAAATTATTGATGGTAGAACATTTTCATCATCTAAGACTTGTCGATCAACGATATTATACTATTTAATACTATTTGTTTGTTGGTATTTAAGGAATTGATAAATAATGTCAATTTTTAAGCCTACAGAACAAAATTACTCGGCTCTTAATAACTGTGTTATAAGCAAGATTTTTTTACTTTCAATCTTTCATCATTCTATGATTAGATTACTATTCATTTTTCTTTGTAGAGAAATTTGTAAAACTTGAATTTTATGTTGTGGAAATAACTTGATTTAATATGTATGGGTCATTCTCAAATTGAGGAACAAATAGGAAATTCAAAAATACAAATATTAAAATTTCAGAAAAGTATAATTTATTGCCCGACAACACAAAATGTATTATAGAAGTAAGTAATAATACCTGAAGAGATTGATTTTACAATTTTCTCATGTTTTTTTTAGTTTTACCAAAGTGGCTACCCATAATCCATCACTTCGCTAACACTGTTTCAAATGCACATAAATATGTTATAATCTCTAAAATCCCAATAAAATATGTATTTTTACTAACTATACCATCTTTTTTTAACAATAATATAAAAAATTATATATTTTTCTTAATTTATTAGAATTAGGATTTTTAAGTGATGAATCATACAAAATTCATGTGTTTGTGGTGTTAAATTTTCCAAAATCCAAAGAAAATAAAGTTTTACATTTCTGATTTTTAATTTATGTTTTTAATAGCTCTAATGTTAATAATATTTTTTCTCTACAAATATTAATGAGAAATAAGTGAGTTTACTGTCGTTAATAAAGTATGTGGGCGTTAGCGAAGTGATGTTTGGGAAAACAACATTTACATTGAAAATTTCACTTTACTAACATGTACTAAAAAAAAAGTGACCATCATTAGTTTTGTGACCTAACTGACATTAACAAGATGATATCGTTTTCATCACTAAGCAACGTTAGCGAAGTGATGATACAATTTTCGTCACTAAGCAACGTCAGCGAAGTGATAATACCATTTGTGTCACTAAGCAACGTTAACAAAGTGATAACATCATTTTTGTTACAAGGAAACATTAGCAAAGTAATAACACCATTTTCATTACAAAGCGACATTAACAAAGTGATAACACCATTTTCATTACAAGGCAACATTAGCAAAGTGATAACATCTTTTTCATTACTAAGCAATGTTAGTGAAGTGATAACATCATTTTTGTCACTAAGAAACGTTAGCGAAGTGATAACACCATTTTTGTCACCAAGCAACGTTAGCAAAAAGATAGCACCATTTTGTCACTAAGGAACGTTAGCAAAGTGATAACACTATTTTCGTTACCAAGCAACGTTAGTGAAGTGATAACACCATTTTCATTACTAAGCAAAATTAGCAAAGTGATAACACCATTTTCATTACTAAGCAATGTTAGTGAAGTGATAACACCATTTTTGTTATCAAACAAAATTAGCGAAGTAATGTTTTCGGCAGACTTTGAGTTTCATAACCATAATATAAGTATAAAGCAGCAAACTAACATTTAGGTTAGCTCCTGCCTCCATTTATGTTAACTGGTATTGGCTTAGTTATTTTAAAAACTCCAAATGATATTAACATTAGTGAAGTGATTTGCAACTAACATACTCTATACTATTTACCTGAATTTTCACACGTCGACCGAATAGTAATAGATAAACTTTTTAACTAATGTACAGCTAATGGGGAAGAGTGGAGAATTCTGGAAGGTTTTAGCACCAAATTCAAAATATTGTGTTTGTTCAGTGTGTTACTTGGGGACAAACAAACATTGATCAAAATGTCGAAATTCATGAATGATTTATTGAAATGGCTTCTTCAAACGAAAATAACAGTATTATGGGAATATTTTACTGTAGTTATATATTTTTTATTGATTTTCTTTATTTTCGTATAGAACTTCCTTTTAAATTCAGATGTTGGGACAGTTAGAGAGGTGATGAAAGGGACTTTTAATAATTATTTGGTCTAATTTGTTTTTAATATTACCATAAAGCTGTATACACTATCTACTACTAACAAAATTTTTGTTGCTTATTTTAAAAATAACAAAATATTTATATTGGCAGGATAAATAGCCCTAAAGGGGCTGGTGTTCACTGTAAATCTATGTGCTTCCTGTCTTGTTCGTACAATATTGATGTTTAATAACAATAATAAAATCCTTACAAACAAACAAAATTGTCCCTCAATTTGAGAATGACCCATATAATATTATTCTTATCATAATTATATATTAAAACTTTGATTTGACTTCACTTTGAATAAAAGAAGTGTACTCTGTACCCGCTTACGGTAGAAATAAGAGGTTTTAAGGAGGTTCAAAATTTGAATTGATAAAAGTAGTTGTGACTTGATTACAAAAAATAACAATAACAAGTATCCATATTACATTCAACACAAGTTTTTCATAAGTGTCAATCTTGTGTCCACATACACATACACATACACACACACAAATAGAGTTTTGTTAGTTCTTTTTCTTCTTTTGCTGTTGCACTCCTATCCCAGAGAGCTCCTGAAACCTCTGCACAAGTTGATCCTGTACATTAGGCAATGCAGGAGAATAACGGCTGTATTCCATGCTGAACTCTCCTTTACCCTGAGTACTGGAACGCAGCTCTGATGCGTAACCAAACATGTCGTTCAGTGGAACCTAGATACAGACACATCTATGTATTATCCTACATCTAGCCATGATACTGTAAAGTGGTCAGGGTTTTATGCTGAGAACATGATCAACTTAACATCAACTTAACGTAACTTAACATTAAGGCTCTTCTCGTGTTTTTAAATGGAATCCATCCTGATGTGGTTAACCTAGCTAACTTATAGTTAAAGTTATCTTGCAAGATATTTCACATTACGTGAACTATAAGTGATTGGTATCACATGATCTAGCTAGCCAATCATGTTAACACTACTATTTAGTAATTCATTTGTTTCGCAAGTATCGTTAAATCATTTGTTTAAAATGCAGGCAAATTAGATTTTACTTTTAAATTATTAGTGATGATGAGTATAACATAACACTAAAATAGGAAAAGTAGAAAATGCAAAAGAACTTAACTTCAATGCAATTAGTTTGAATGATCAATATTTTATTGCAGTGTAATTAAATATATCAAAAGTAAACAATACATATAGTTACAGATAACACTGTTAACAAATAGTACAGATCACAGATCAACATCTATGCTCTTGAATGCTAATGTTTGGCTCAAGCTGTTATTGAATGAAACCAATAGCCGAAACTATTGTTGATGCATTTTAGTGAGGAATTCACCTTATAGATATCATATTCTGAAAATTGAAA
>CABFVX010005294.1:11163-41937 GCA_902151425.1 Timema shepardi
CTCCCCCCCCCCCCTCCCCCACCTCTTCCTCTCCCACCTGTAATCAGATTAAACAGGCTGCTCTGAACGATGGCCCAGGGCAGCGTTTCCTAAATTACGATATGTGTACCCTCCAGGAGTATAGTGGGGCCCCTGTAATGAGTATTTGGTGATTCAATATCCATGGTTTCAGTAGTTATCTGCGGTTTACCACTCTCCAATTTTATTTAGGTACAGTAGCCTCGCGGCTTCTTTGGTGCTGACTGACAGCTTTGAAAAGTTACCAGACCAAATTACGTATCCCTACGCCGAACCATATGATCTGTAAAAACATGTGTTTAGCAGCTGTCACTATCTGACCATCAAAACTTAGGTATATACCTAAATGTTGGCTGTCAAAAGTCAGCACCAAAGAAGCCACGGGGCTACTGTACTTTTAATTAAAGTCATCATAATTATCATCATCATCGCTAGAAGAATGGAGACTAGTAAGTACACTGTGAATAATTTGTCAATAAAACTTCACCATACGATAAACTATGATAAACAATATCACGTTATATCCACGGTTTTATGTAACAGTGATAGCCCTAGGAACGTATTACCCGCGGATATGGGGGCCATACTGTATATGAAAGGTTTCAGGGCACTACAGGGCCTTAATAACCATTGGCTTAGAAGCATACATTAATTATTAATCTAATGGAATAGGGATAAGGAAACCATTTAGGAAAACTACACGCTCAGTACCGTGATTTGAACCAGATCTCCCCCACCAACGACCAATCCCGGCCCAACCCGAGTGTGTGTGTGTTGTGTTGTACCATGTGACCATCGCTGCTGGCAAGTATTATTTTTAATAACATAGTTTTTATGACAATGAGTCTGGTAAACTAACAGTTTGACATAACTATAATTATTTCTATAACATACATAAGTTGAAACACATGAAAACAACTCTATAAAGTTCGCTACCGATGAACATACGGGAGTGAACATGAGGGCTCAGACAGTCCCCTCTCCCCCAACTGGTAGCTCCTCACCCCCACCCCACTATGACACACAAGCTACCTAACAAAAAATAAACTTATACTGTAAATATGATTTAGAGTTATACACTTACTTATGTACAACTACGCGAATTTGTATGGGGATTAGAAAGCTTATATTTAGAAGAAGTGTACCATAATTCGCATGGAGTGAGAGTGGAAAACCATTTAAACGAGTGGTACTGGTCCTCAGTACACCTGATCCAAGACTCGAACCTTTATCTCACCATCAACAATCTTGTCTCTTGCGAGAGTAGCGTGTCAGACCACACGGCCCTCAGGCATTGTTTTTCAGACCCTTGGTTCAAATCTTGGTGGGGGTGTTGTGAGATCAGGCAAGGTTGCGAGTAATTCACAATAAGTTATCCCCCTCCCCGGTTGCTAATTACCCCATATATCCAAACTAGACAGACAAACACCTGTTCGAACACCTATCTCCAACACCCTGATGAGACCTTCGTTCCTCAGTTTCCAGTCCAAGGACTCCAGTTTGTCGAGAGGGGTGAACAAAGCCTCCTTGTGTCTCTTCATCGCTTGCCCGTACGACTGTTCAAATTTGGTTAGGAATTTGGAGAACAGTTTGCTCTTCACCTTTTTAAAGTTTGTCATTAATATTAAAATAAGTCCTAGGAGACTTAGCATCGGAAGACCGTACGTGGATATATAACTTAGAATAAGCATGTCAGAAGCACTCATTTTGTGTCAGGACTTTATCTGCATTCTGCAACGTCATAATAATAAAGTCACAGATGATGCAAATAATCGATTATTAACTGTTTAAATCATATTATCGAGAAGTCTATTATGTTTCAATTAATCGATTTTAGTCTCGCGATGCATTTGCGAAATTGATTCTGATTTCCGCAAATAAATGAATCGAACGAGTACCTTTATTTTTTCATAATAATAGATATTTTAGGATAAAAAAATATGATAAAACTGCTTAACTTATGGAGTAATTATTTAAAATCACTTATTTTGGCGCCTACTCTAGAAAATATGGCATAAATAGTAAACTTGATAAACAAAAATCTGTTTTTGACATTCATTCTAAAAATGTACCTAGTCTTAAATTATGAAACAGTAAAAATTATTCACTTTCACATTTACCTCAAGGGCGTTTATAAGCTTAATGAGCTCCGGAAAGAAATGTTTCTAACAATCCCATTAATTTTGCTGGTCAGCGCTGACATTTAGTGCCGCCAAGGAGCGCTTACAAGTTCGGACAAGCTTCCTTTTTGTGCCAGCACACTTGAACCAATCGTGACTTTTACTCGTACTTGCTAATATTTGTTGACGCTGGCTCACCACTGCTAGCACCCAGTGTCACGTGTTCGTAATCTATTACTGGATTACAGATGAGGTGACTGTTTAAGATAACAATAAGCAAAGTTTGTTTCCGCCATCTTTATAAAACGAACCGAAATGATTCAAAAAGGCGTTCGCTTTGCCAAAAAGAGACAGCATGTTCCATCTGTTCCTAAATTACGCCTAGCTGTACTTGTCTTTGATATTTGATCCGTGCTCGTCACGGGTGTAGAATTGTTCCCGAAAGTCGATGCAAATTAAACTAATAAATAAATTCATCTGATGCATCATGAACATTTAAATCGATGTAAATAATCGATTGTTATAATTAAGTAATCGATTATTCCAGTTCAATCGCTTCTGCTAATCCAACTTATAAATCGCTTTTTATGTTTGATCTATGACAGACGGTTAAAAATCTTTGTTTAAAAAAGTAAATAAAGAAAAATTGGTTATTTCCTACGGGTACTTCATGGCTAACTCAATTTTAAATCAATCTTACAGCCAAGGTGTTAAAAGGTTTGATATTAATAAACTAATAAAACTTGTACATAGTAATTGTTATAAACCTATTCTAAAAGAATAATGAGTGTGTAAGAGACCTGCTATGGAGAGTTGTTCTATAGGTGTGTAAGAGACCTGCTATGTAGAGTTGTTCTATAGATGTGTAAGATATCTGCTATTGAGAGTTGTTCTATATGTGTGTAAGAGACCTGCTGTGGAGAGTGGTTTTATAGGTGTGTAAGAGACCTGCTATTGAGAGTTGTTCTATATGTGTAAGAGACCTGCTGTGGAGAGTTGTTCTATAGGTGTGTAAGAGACCTGCTATGGAGAGTTGTTCTATAGGTGTGTAAGAGACCTACTATTGAGAGTTGTTCTATATGTGTGTAAGAGACCTGCTGTGGAGAGTTGTTAGGTGTGTAAGAGACCTGCTATTGAGAGTTGTTCTATAGGTGTGTAAGAGACCTGCTGTGGAGAGTTGTTCTATAGGTGTGTAAGAGACCCGCTGTGGAGAGTTGTTCTATAGGTGTGTAAGAGACCTGCTGTGGAGAGTTGTTCTATAGGTGTGTAAGAGACCTGCTATGGAGAAGAGAAGTGTCCTTGATGGAATGGGCATGCTATGAGGAGGTTGTGGTACTAAACTGAACCAACCACAAGCTAGAAACAGTCAATCGGTGATGAGTTACACTCAATTACGTGTGAATCTACTTATGTTGCAGAATTGTTGGATCATGCCACTCTATCGAAGACTTCAAAGTTCCTGACAAAGTAATCAAGGAAAGAAAAACAAAATGGTTTCAAATTTTTGAAAAATATATTCAGCTAACGGTGAGTATTTTTCTTTACTGTAGGGTGACCTGGTGGTCTAGGGGGTAAGGTGTCAGACTTCTATGCTGGGGTCCGGGGTTCAATCCTCGGTCCCGGCACAGATTTATCTGATTACCAAACCCTTCCTTCACCTCTGACAAGACATCTTGTGAATGTGGGGAATGACAGGTCTCCACCGTGGTTCGGATTCCACGTTAAACTGTAGGTCCTCCATTTCATCTTACAATCACCCTACCATTACACATTAGCGTAAGTGCGTATAACCCGAACGGGTAGTAAGACGCGAGAATAATAATAATAATAATAAGCTAAACTTTTGAGTGGTATCAGGGGAATATTTTGGCAATTCAAGGGAATACAGCCTGCAAAACAAATTAATGTTTGGGTTTGTTTCAGCAAACTCTTGAAGATGAAGAGGAAGACGCGGTCAGTCTTTATAGCCATGAGTATCCGTCAACTGACGAGAAAACAGGTATCTATCTATTTAAACTGCCCGAACAACTGTTGAGTTACATATTAAAAATATAGTTGTCGGTACTCGGCATTTTATTAATTGGGGGTCCCTAGGGCTCAGCCCTGCATGATAATTAGACATGACCTGGCAGGGAAAACAACGAAACGTCGACTGTTTGGTGAAAGCGGTATTTATGGGAGTTTAATTAAAAGTAAGTAAAAATCTAGGAATTTAAATATTTGGATATTAAAAAAAATCCACTAATTTATCACCTCAACATTTAAAATGAAAGCATTAAATCATTATTTTTTTAAATTATGTAGAGTAGCTGTCAGCATTTTTATAAAAATATATAAGTAATTTAATAAAAGAGAGGGGAGGGGGATAAAATCACCATTCACAATCTGAAAGGGTTGGTCGGGGAAAATTGAACAAATTTAGCTGTATTATTATTAGCACCGCGTCTTACTACCCGTTCGGGTTATACACACTTACGCTAATGTGTAATGGTAGGGTGATTGGGAGATGAAAACCACGGTGGAGGCCTGGCATTCCCCACATTCTCAAGATGTCTTGTCAGAGGTGAAGGAAGGGTTTGGCAATCAGATAAATCTGTGCCGGGACCGAGGATTGAATCCTGGACCCCCAGCATAGAAGTCTGACACCTTACCCCCTAGACCGCCAGGTCACCAAATTTATCTGTAAAAGTCGAGGAATGTTCTAATCTAAGTTTTGTAGCCACCCCTGTTAGTGAGGCTGCGTACCGCATACTACTTGCTACCTGTTCAGACTGTACATACGTGTACTAATTACGCTAATGGGTTCGTGATGTGGGAGGTTGAATTTAGATGAAACAACCCTCAGCAAACGAGACCGGGGATTTGAACCTTGCTCTTCCTGCCATCGACATTATTATTGACATCTTATCAAAACAATCAGGTCACATGTTTACAAACCATGGTCTAAATTGGAACAAGTTTTCTCACTGTATATTATATACAGGGTGTGTCTACCATCCAGGAAAACGGGAGTTTGAAGGGGTCGGGAATTAAATAAAAGTTTTTTTTTTAAATTGAGAACATTTTGTTTTACTCAAAATATGAAATTAATAAATTACAATGTCATTTTTTGTTTGTAGCTGTGTAATATATTTTATAATTCCTAGCAGACTATGTTAATACAAATTTTTAAAAAAACATGTTTATTTAAATTTTAAAACTATTATTCATAAAAAATATCAAGGGGTCCAGGGGGTTGGGGGGTAGAAGGATATGACATACTTTTGAGTTGGAAATTTTAGGAAATGATCAGGGGAAAAAGTTGGGAATTTCATTGGTAAAATTAAGACGACACCATACTAATATATTTAAATGTAAAAAATAGTAAAAAAAAATGTTCCCAACAGATGGAGTTTAATGTTAAAGAAAGTCAAGACGCTTTAAAGTAGTTAACGCAACAACTAAATGACATTGGAAATAACTTGATGCTGTTGGACACAACTGAGAGGTTAATCTAATTTTGTGTACGCCCCACGCAGGTGCTTCGTCAACGCCAAACGTCTGGGAGAACAGACTTCGGTTCCGGAAGAGTCTGTCCCGCACAGAGAGCTGGGTCGACGCGAGCATCCAATACACAAACGTACAGACAGGATCGCCGAACAGCGACGGAGTCGGACAGGAGGAACATGGACTTGTCTTGTATCCACAGAGTCTTGACAATGCGTCGACCACCAAACTCTCAGAACCAAATCAAAACACTATCCGTGAAAAATCATTGTGGGACAATTCAACCGCGCTCCCACTCGGTGAAAATGGCTCCATCTTGACGCCGGATATTCCGATTCACGTTATAACATGTCTCGACCAGGTCTCAGATATACCTCTTGCGTGCAAGACTCTGGGAGAAACTGATGGTCAAGCTAAGTTGACAGAAATTGATTGCTCCGAATCACATTCGAGCAGAGAAAAACTTAACCGCTTTAATACTGAACACCCACTTGTTGAGTCAATTTTATCACCTTCGAGTAGAAAAGAAAGTGTTTCAGCTATGTATCTGAACAATCTGCGTTCAGACCTTTCCGAAGCCGAGGGTGACAGCTCTGAGAGCAGTGCTGGAATATCTTCAAGTCGGCCTAACGCTTGTAAATATTCAGAGAAACACAAATTTGGATCGTCGGCCTCTTTTGCTTCTTTGGACAATGGAAACACCCGATTGAAAGGTAACCTTGCAAGTTTACCCTGAAAGGTGTCAAGTATTAGTGCACTTACAGTAAAAACTGCTCCGTAGCCACCTTCAGGTTAAACAGAGTGTACTTACCGGTTCAAGTTATACACGACTGTACTGATTACACTCGTGAGTTAAGGATGGGGAAGGTGGAATTTTAGAGCAAGTGTACCTTCATTTGTGGGGAGAGGGAGTGGAAAAACATTTTGTCATTGGCAGTCTAGTCTTAATACCTTAGACAATGTAGCCACCGAAGCGAGTTCTTAAACCTTTATTAGATTTGCTTCAAATTGAACCAGTAGCTAAGATTTTCAAGGCACACCATCAGTTTATTTTTTAAGGAGAGATTTTATAAAAAAAAATAACGAATACTAAGATTGCGCTTAAAAGTTTAATTTAGCTAAAATTCTAATAATGATTGTAGTATTTTTTTTAAAATAATGTTTGTTGTGGATTTAAATATTCATTTCTATTCCTCAAAATTTTTTTCTTGATTTTTGATCATCCCCCAAACTCGAGCAGCGCACCGGTTGAAAATGCCGATCTGGGTTGTTAAATCAGGTTTTTTTCCTTTTCAGTAATGGTTAGTGTAATGTTCTTAAACAGGGCTGTGGTGTCGGAGCTGTAAGCAATTTGGGGTGGAGTCGGGTTGAGTCAGTGAAAATGAACCGACAACATATGGTAATATTATTTATTATATAGGAACAATATTTTTAATTCTGATTGATATATTTAATCAATTATAAATTCAAAATTCCAAAGAAGCTTCCTATGAAATAATCTGTATTGGAGCATTTTACCACGGTAACTTTATTTTCCTTCACCTCTGACAAGACATCTTGTGAATGTGTGGAATGCCAGGCCTCCACCGTGGTTCGGATCCCACGTTAAACTGTAGGTACCTCCATTTCATCTCACAATCACCCTACCATTACACATTAGCGTAAGTGCATATAACCCGAACGGCTAGTAAGACGCGGTGCTAATAATAATTTTGTTATTACTAATTAATATACAATAGGTAACCATTTATGAAGTATTTAGAGTCTTGACAGTTGTAAAACGTAAAAATCGAAGGCAATGCCACAGTCCTGGTCATAAGTTTGTTTGGTGTGTCTGTCTGGTAGTTTAAGGATATTTTTCTTATTAATTTAGATTTTTATTTTGTAGAGTCGAGTCAGAAGAAAGAACAGTTTTCATTGAAACGCTCAAACGATGCTTCCATATCAAGTTCATGCAAGAAACAAAAGTTGGTCGAGGAAATAGAAGCGCGGGTGTCGTCAGCGCCGTCAGAAGAGCGCACCAGCCCCAGTCGTCCGTCGATAGATTTGAATACTTCTAACGTTAAGAATGCACATATTGATGTTAAAAAGATGTCATCGACAAACTCCCCCGCAGTGCCGAAGGTTCGACGGAATGTTTCCTTGTCTCCTTCTGAACACCCTGATACAGTGTCGTCCAAAGAAAACTCTCCTCCGATTTCCGAACACACCGACGGAAATAAACGTACGCTTGAAAAGGAAGACCCGCAGAATATCAATTTTCCACCAGAAGAGTTTATCCGTTCAGACCCGGTTTGTAACAGGAGTGCGGTTACATCCAAGCGCAAGAACAGACGCACAGATAAGATCGAAAACTCAAGTGAGATTAATTGTCCGCCAGTAATACTTGATAGCGAGATCGCTAAAGTAAATGATGGCTTTAAAATTGCCGAGGTCACTCGCTGTCTCACCCCTAGCAGAAGAACGGGATCACGACCAAAACCTGATCAGGGACTTGAAACAAATAGTTCTCTAACGTTCAGTACTTCACATGACTCTATTTTTATTACTCAACGTAGAAACATAAGGTCACACGAAAGCTCTCTGGGTGGTTCTTCCGCTCTGAAGAATCAAAACCGATTGATAACACCTAGGACGGTGAAATCTTTTACGTCGGAAAAGAGTACTAATTTATGGGACTTTGATAGGAACAATAAACATGATTCAATTTTGATTTTGCCTGGCGAGAAAAAGTTACAAGAGGTGCCCAGGGATGCAAATAGTTCCTTGAGAAGCGAATTTTCAACCGGTCCCTTAAAGATCAAAGAGACACCCTACAGGAATATTTGTGTTGGTAAAAGTATTCAAACCTTGAATGCGCGTGACGTCGGTAAAGAAGATGTGTCAAACTTATGCACTGAAGATTCTATTTCGAAAAGTCGTCACAAAAAAAATGTTTTTGACTCTGGCACAGAGGAAGACATGATTGACAAAATAAAGCCCTCGGTATTTTTAAATTATATGAAAGGTGGGCCTAGTACTGCCCATGAAACTTGTGATGGAGACAACACTCCCAACGTACCAAAAAGAAAGAAGCGTTATTCTCTTGTTATGGATATTTCGAGTAACGAGTCTGACACAAAACCCTCCAAAACAACCAATAACAATTCTAGGCTGCCTACGATGGATTTACTTAAGAGAAGAAAATGTAAAACTGTAAGGTCTCCCTCGTGCTCTACAAAGCGAAAGAGTGTATCAGCTAAAGCAGCAAATTTGATTAGAATAGATTCTAAAATGACTGAGAACAGCAAAAAAATTAGAAATTCATTTGAACGTGGATTCTACCCTACAGCTCTTCAGTCTGAAATATTTTTGGACGAAAATTTCCACAGTCTTCAGGGGCGTGATTCAATTTTACATTCGAGTAGCAAAAAAATTAGCTTTCTTTCATTATTAAACGGAAACGATGCCTCAAAACAAACCCACGGGCTCTGTGGCAACAAAAGGGACAAAATGCCAGAAACCAGTACTGGGGCCTTCAGCTGTAATATCATCCCTTGTGAACACAAGAAGAAAGACATTTCTCCGGAACGCACCAAAGAAACCATTTCAAAGAGAAAACATATAATTCCTTGTGATCTCAAGAAGAAAAACAATTCTCCAGAATGCATCAAAGAAATAATTTCAAATAGAAAACCTATAATTCCTTTAGAATGTCAGTCATTTACACATCTATATGCCATTGGTGACAAACCGTCAAAGATGAATCGTTCGAAACTTAAGAAATTAAGGAAAATATTCATGGACAAGGTCACTGACCAGAGGCTTCAAAAGTCAAATGTGTGTCCAGAAAATAAAATTGACACTAAAAACATAGTTAGGTCATCAGACTCGAGGCTATATTTGTCCCGTGAAAGTGTACGGTTTGTAGATAAAGGGAGGAAACCATCCATCAAGCAAAGCGGATCTACCGATGAAGAGAGTGAAAATAACAGTAGCGAGATTTCAGAGCTACTTTACCAGAACAGAACAAAGCCATGTTCCCCAATAGCTGCCGTCTCTACCAACTCGCAACTCTTTAACATAGATAGAGAGTCAAACGGTAATATATTTACCGACATTTTGTTAAGTGAGGATATTTTTACAGTTTCAAAAAGGGTTTCGAATAAAAATAATAAAAAACTTGATCAAACCTCTTTAGATAGCTCTTCTAAAGCAAGATTAATAGAAAACAAGTCCTTAAAATTTGTTTCTCCCATTTCTCAGAAATTGACAAACAGACACATTTCAGAAGATAAAACGCGAAAAAAGTTTGTTTTAACTCATGAAAAGCTGTCGACAAGCAACATTTACAAGAGGCGGCGTGATGCATCCTTTACAACATTTGGTTGCGAGGAAGAAACGACACCGGGAACTTTACCACGCTCTGACGCCGAGATGATGGGTGATAATATCGAAAAGACGTGTTTAAAAGAAGTCTTAGATTCATCAAGTTGTATTTCTTCTCATAAACAGGATTGTAAGGAACTTGCAGAGAGAAAAGAAAAGATTGACTTTGAAGACAAAATTGATGCAAGACATTCTTCAATATTCCCATCGGCGAGTTATTGGAATAAATCATCAGATGAAGATAATTTTTCATTAATACAGCATTGTAACCTAAAGATAGGAACAAAAATTCAAAAGACTAGTTCTAAAACAAAAATAAATCCTACTAAAAGTTCATCAGGTGAAAACATTTCCTCAACAAAAGACAACTGTAACAATAAAAAGACTTATTCAAAAACAATAATAAATCCTAATAAAAGTTTATCATATGAAGATATTTCCCCAACAATAAACAATTGTAACAATAAAAATACTCATTCTAAAATAAGGATAAATCCTACTAAAAGTTCATCAGATGAAGACATTTCCCCAATAATAGAGTTTTGTAACAATAAAAATACTCATTCTAAAATAAGGATAAATCCTACTAAAAGTTCGTCAGATGAAGACATTTCCCCAACAATAGAGTTTTGTAACAATAAAATGACTTATTCAAAAACAAGAATAAATTCTACCAAATGTTCATCAGATGTAAGCATTTCCCCAACAATGGAAAGTTGGAACAATAAAAAGATTCATTCAAAATCAAGACATTTTTTTTCTAAAAGTTCATCAGATGAAGTCATTTCCCAAACCATAGAGAATTGTAACAATAAAAAAACTCATTCAAAAACAAAAATGTTCCTTACTAAAAGTTCATCAGATGAAGATATTTCTTACACAAAAAAGAATGGTAACAATAAAAAGACACATTCAAAAACAAGAATAAATCCTACTAAAAGTTCATCAGATGAAGATAATTTCCCATTAATACAGTATTGTAACCGAAAGATGAAAACAAAAATTCAAAATACTATTTTTAAAACAAAAATAAATCCTACTAAAAGTTCATCAGATGAAGACATTTCCCCAATAATAGATAGTTTTAACAATAAAAAGACTCATTTAAAAACAATAATAAACCCTACTAAAAGTTCATCAGATGACAACATTTTCCCAACAATAGGCAGTTGTAACAATAAAAAGACTCATTCAAAAACAAGAATAAATCCTACTAAAAGTTCATCAGATGAAGACATTTTCCGAACAAAAGGCAGTTGTAACAATAAAAAGACTCATTCAAAAACAAGAATAAATTCTACTAAAAGTTCATCAGATGTAAACATTTCCCCAACAATGGAGAGTTGGAACGATAAAAAGATTCATTCAAAATCAAGACATTTTTTTTCTAATAGTTCATCAGATGAAGTCATTTCCCAAACCATAGAGAATTGTAACAATAAAAATACTCATTCAAAAACAAAAATGTTCCTTACTAAAAGTTCATCAGATGAAGATAATTTCCCATTAATACAGTATTGTAACCGAAAGATGAAAACAAAAATTCAAGATACTATTTTTAAAACAAAAATAAATCCTACTAAAAGTTCATCAGATGAAGAAATTTCCCCAATAATAGATAGTTTTAACAATAAAAAGACTCATTCAAAAACAATAATAAACCCTACTAAAAGTTCATCAGATGAAGACATTTTCCGAACAAAAGGCAGTTGTAACAATAAAAAGACTCATTCAAAAACAAAAATGTTCCTTACTAAAAGTTCATCAGATGAAGATATTTCTTACACAAAAAATAATGGTAACAATAAAAAGACACATTCAAAAACAAGAATACATCTTACTAAA
This sequence comes from Timema shepardi, assembly GCA_902151425.1. Classification (NCBI taxonomy): domain Eukaryota; kingdom Metazoa; phylum Arthropoda; class Insecta; order Phasmatodea; family Timematidae; genus Timema; species Timema shepardi. The sequence goes on from CABFVX010005294.1 coordinate 23,001, forward strand.
AGTTCATCATATGAAGACATTTACCCAACATTAGAGAAGTTTAACAAAGTCGCCCAAACTAAACCTCATGATGAAAAAACTTTTCCAATAATGCAGAATTCTACTAGAGAGAGTAAAACTGAATTTAAAATAGGTCTTCCAAAAAGAAAATTAACATTCTCAGAATGTACTTCAACAGACGAAGAAATAGATCATTCTAACAAAGAAAGGTTAAAGCGTCCTAATACATATTCAAAAAACAAAATAAATCATAAAAAATATTCTTCAGTGACAGAATATTCAACGGCCAAACAAAAACCAAATGAACACATCTGTAAAGAGAGAAAAGTTAAGAAAGGCGAGAAGTTGAATATTACAAAGATAGTTCAAAAATTCAAATCAAATGGAAATAGCAATGTTTTAAAGAAAACAACACGTGCAAGAAAAGGGTGTTTTTTATCAGATGAACGTGTATCTTCCAAACCACAGCATGAGAGACAAGTTCTGGATGATGTGCCAAAGTCTTGTTCAGAAATCACATATGTAAATAATGAAAGTAAACCATTAGGATCATTGTGTGAATATAGTCCTTATGTGACCCAAAAACCTACGAATCGGGTGAAAAAGCCATCTATTAAATCACAATGCAAAACTAGCACATCACAAAAAGAAAACTCGCAACCAACTTTTGTTGAGACTTTTTCAATTGATGAAACTCTTGAACATTCATCATTGATGTCAGAGTCCAACAATTCTGGTATCAGCGAAGGAAGTATTTCTCTAGACGACAGCGAAACTTGGTCCGACTGGTGTCGTCGTGTAAGCAGGAAACATTTATCAAAAACTAAAACATAACAATGTCCGCGAGAATCTCTCAAATGAATGAGAAATAATAATAAAAGTAATTCAGAGGGTTAAATTATTTTATGTAAACTAATATTGTCATTTTTATCTCAAGGTATGGTATCTAGTCCAAAAGAATTTGATGGTTAAATGCCCCCCTAGTTAGGGATGTTGACCGTGTCCTGTTATTATTTTTAAACCATATTTGTTTATTTGCCGCCCACTAAATACTTCCGGTACCCTACATCAGGTTGCGCAAAGGACTTGAGTGATGATAAAATGAGCGATTGCTGTTTTAGATAGGCCTATAATTGTATCCTCTATTTTTATTTAAATACAGGGACACTTGTTAAATTTAAACTAAATTTTAAATTTACTTTAGCTTCTTTTTTTTTTAAATACCCATTTATCTTTTTAGTGTTGGATGGATCGCCTTTTAGCATCTACAATAATTTGTAGAATACGTAAAATATAAGTTAAAACTGTAAACAAGGATTATGTTTTGTTGAGATCTAAGTTATTACTAATATTATTACAGATCTGTAGGCTGTAGCTTTGTATATTTTGTGTATTAAAATTATGTTTAAACAATATGGTGGATGGATATATTCGTTGTCTAATAAAAATTGTGGACACAGTAGAGCAAGTTTGTAAAAGGGACCATATTGAATATTTAAAACCCTGAGGGAGCAGCATTTAAAAGAAAGCAAATTTCCCCTATTTTAATTAGACATAACTTGTCTTTGCACCTTCTTTTATTACAAAAAAAAATAATTTAAGATATAAAAGGATAATATTCACCCTCTCTTTGTTCTCAGAAGTTGTTTCTGATCTTATCAAGCATTCTTTAAGAAAAAAAATGGACCCTCTGTGAAAGATATTTTAATTTGTTTCAATTAAATGTTACAAGGTGTGTAAGAGACCTGCTATGGAGAGTTGTTCTATAGGTATGTAAGAGACCTGCTATAGGTGTGTAAGAGACCTGCTATGGAGAGTTGTTCTATAGGTGTGTAAGAGACCTGCTGTGGAGAGTTGTTCTATAGGTGTGTAAGAGACCTGCTATGGAGAGTTGTTATACAGGTGTGTAAGAGACCTGCTATGGAGAGTTGTTATACAGGTGTGTAAGAGACCTGCTATGGAGAGTTGTTCTATAGGTGTGTCTAATCTACTCCCTCCAGTTCTATCACCTTTCTTGGCCTTATCTGCCTTGTCCTCACCATCACTTCACTATTCACCATAACACTTTTTCACCTCCTCATTCTATTCCTATACTTCCTCTTCCTTCTCCTCCCATACTATCAAGTCATCTGCAAACATTGCTTTCATTTTCTCCTCACCCAGTTCCCCTGACACTTTATTCATGATCATTTCCACCACCAATACAAATTAATAGTAATGGTGAGAGGACACTTCTCTGCTTGGCTCCATTCTTTAATTGGAACCACGCTGTCCACCCTCTCTCCATCTTTACACAACTCGCATTACTATCATACATATTCCTTACTCTCATTGCCACTCCTCTTTCTACGTCAGCCTTCTCTATTGCTCTCCCAACTATTTTTTCTATCCACACTATTAACCTTTTTTTTTCTATATCCATAAATGTAATTACCAGATCCTTTCCAAACTCTTATGTCTTTCTCATCAACTGTCTAATTCCAATTATTAAACCTATCGTTGACCTCTTCTCTCTGAACCCATATTGTTCCTCTCTCCAACTTCCCTTCACACTTATCTTCATCCTGCGTTTCAGAATCTATTCGTACATTGACACATCAGTGTTATGCCTCTATAATTTTCACACCTCTTCCTTATCCCCTTTCTTGAATATTGGTAATATAATACCTTTTGACCAATCCTCTGGTCCTTTCTTCTCCCTCCACACTGCCCTTACTACTCCACACCACCTCTGTAGACCCATTTCTCCTGATGCTGTTATCATATCCACCACGAGTTCGTCCACTCCTGGTGCCTTTCTCAACCTTTTCAAGGTCCCTTCTACCTCATTCAAGGTTAGGTTTGCTATTTCCTCCTCCATCTATTCGTCCATTTCCTTCTTTTCTTCCTTCGGTACCAATCCTTCCCCCTCTGGGTTCAACAAGCTTTCAAAATATGATTTTCACAGCATCTTTACCTCCTAATCCCTCTCCGTTGTCTTTCCTTTTTCATCCATCATTCGGACCTCTTTCCTATTTTCCCTCCTCTGTTTCACTTGACTATACAGTATTTTCTTGCTCTCTTCAACATCAGTCTTTAGCACTTTTGTCCATTCTTCCGTCAAGTTTTTCTACCTTATCTATCTATCTTCTTTGAATTTCTCTCTATGCTTATATTCATTCTCGTTATTTTTGTGAACCATTCTCTAAATGCTTTGTTCTAAGCATTCACGGCTTCTTTTACCTTTTCGTTCGGCCATAGAGTTTACTGCCATCTTCTCTTTCCGCTCGTTATTCCTCGTTTCTCCTTTGCCTCCTCTAATGTAATTTACGTGACGCGAATAGAAGAGACAGAAACGTTAAGTGATGATGATAAAATGTCAATAATACACTGGCTGGATTAGTATCTCAAGGGTGGTTAGCAACCAAATATCTAGCCATTATTAATAAATTATAGGCGGCCGGGGTTCAATCCCCGGTCCCGGCACAGATTTATCTGATTACCAAACCCTTCCTTCACCTCTGACAAGACATCTTGTGAATGTGGGGAATGCCAGGCCTCCACCGTGGTTCGGATTCCACGTTAAACTGTAGGTCCTCCATTTCATCTCACAATCACCCTACCATTACACATTAGCGTAAGTGCGTATAACCCGAATGGGTAGTAAGATGCGCTGCTAATAATAAATATAATAAATTATAGCGTAACATATAAATGATGCTGCTTGGCAAAATTTACGATTACCGGTATTTAAAAGATTATTAAACTTAAACATCATGTTAACACAACAATGATTTATATAAAAATAATTATTTTTCATTCATGTTTGAAAAGGACACTATTTAATTACATTTAATATAAATTTAGGTACAATTGACTGGCTACTTGCTTGAGTTTATAATTGATTATTAAACTGAATACTTTTTTAACCGCTAAGCCAAAGAGACCGTTTCACCTAGTTCTCACCAACCCACGAGAGCGCAGCTAAATCACAGGATCGATAATGGTTTTGTCTCCACGGTAAGTTTTACTACTGTATGTTTTCAGCCCTGAACAGCTCGTAGACTCTCCACCAATCAGAAGCGAGAGTGGCGAGCGAGCCTATTTGCTCGGTGTGTTTAGGTAAAGGGGAACGCAATTGTCAAAACAGCGTAGAGCAGGCAACATATTGCCAGTTCTCTGCGTTCGCTTTGGCGGTATTTTGGTTTGTGCGCGTGTATAAAGAAGTATTTCTAAAATAACTCAAGTGTAGTGGTAGAAAGTGCAGGTTTGTATACGTATTGTTGCCCGATTTTCCCCTCGGGCGTGAAATTCGGTATTTATGTGTTTTGGGACATTTGACGGGGATTTTATTTTATTCGTTCGCGGTGTGTGCTGTGTGTGTTTAATCTATTCAAATAATATTTTAGTTGTCAAGGGGGATGGGGTTTTGAAATACTAGATTTGTTCTATATTTGAAAAGTTTCATTGTTAGATTCCCCCCACCCCTAACCCTCCGTCTCTCGTAACACAGCAGTACTCACTGCCCAGTGATTCGTAGATTATTGTGAATATTCTTTTTTTAAAGTGTGATCAAGCTTGTTTATGAAGGAGTTATGTGTTTAAAACTGTCAAAGATGGACATACCAGTCTTATGGAATATCGTGGGATTGTTGCTGTTCTGCAATTTCGGTGAGTGTCCATTTGTTTTTGCGGCCAGGTACTTTTATATATATCATTAATGAATGTTCATATTTGATTGGTAGCACTATTTTCGAGTTTTAATAGTATGAAAGTAATTTCAGAGTCATTAATAAATACTTTATTTTTCTCTCATATTTATGACAGTAATTTAAAAATAAAAGTGAATTACAAGCTGGCTTTGTAAATTCCTTCAATTATTACTAAACGCGATGACTAATAATAAAGAGTCATCATCTCGAATGATTGGGATGTGAACTACTTAATCTATTAAGGAATCCATATTTCTAAGATGCTGCATGAAATGGACCTGAGCTTATTATTCCAAATGTTTTGGTTTAGTGGTGTTTTCTTATCTTGAATACTCTTGATGTATCCTTTATTCCTACGTGTTGTTTGTTCATGTAGCGTAATGACTCCCCCGAACATCCCTTATGACGTACACCCTTACGATCGCCATGTTTGCGAATTTTAGGGTGTAACCCAAAAGCAAATGTCACATTTTTGTTGCTGTCGGATGTTTTAGAATTAGAAAGGCGATGATGTTATTTTAATATTATGATTCTTAGTGAAATGTACAAAATGTATTGTACGCGTTACATTGTTGCTGTTGAATGTTTTTTTTTTATTATTATGTAATTTGTATTGTTAAACTTGTATAATCAAACTATTGAGTTGTAATTATGGTAATATTTTTGAAAAATACAAATAACGCCCTCAACCAAGTGCATTATTTTTACCATCACAGACCCAAGGCTCATGAGATTGACAGAATAATAATAATAATAATAATAATAATAAAAACTGTACCTGTGATATATTCTCTCCCACTCTCTCCCCATTTGACCAGTCATACATAGCAGTGTAGTGGAGTGTTGCCAGGGTAAGCAGAGCTTGTTACAACTGTACCTGTGGTATGTTCTCTCCACTCTGTCCCCATTTGACCAGTCATACATAGCAGTGTAGTGGAGTGTTGCCAGGGTAAGCAGAGCTTGTTACAACTATACCTGTAGATATCACCAAAGTGATTTAACTTTCACACTTAGGAACAAAACATCCTTTTATTGATATTGCACCTCCTTCGGTGGCTGCGTGGTTTAAGTCGTTACTCTCGTGTTGGTCTGGACTTCCCACCACGGGGAGATCGGGGTTTCGAATGCCCATTGGGTTTACTGAGGGTGTTCTTTCTCCACACTTGTTGATAGTAAGCCGCGCTGCTAAAAACTATTAAAAATTAATATTTCACATAAAAAGTAGGGCTACAGCTTGTTTTGTCAGCTCTCCCGACCCCCCCCACCCCCCTCGTTTTATTTCCACAATTTTGAACTTTGAGCTCTGTTAAATATATAATTATTATTTATCGATATATTTTACATAGGCCTATCGCATTAAGGCTTTTGAATAAATTAAAAATAAATTAAATGCCTTTCTCCTTAGTTATATTAGGAAACAAAGTAGATTTTTTTAACCCTGGGAACGCCAGGTCTTCTTCCTAAAACACCCTCCATCCCCCCTTTTATACCCACTTAAGGCCATTGGACCTTTTCATTTGGCGTGGAGATTCAGAGTCGTGGGAACAAAGGGTTACCTTCAAGAACTTTTATTGTTTTGCAATTTTCTTTTCGGAAACGGTTTGTTCAATAATAGAAGCATGTTTATCAAGCTATACTTTTCATAATGGTTTTCCACTCTCCCTCCACGCAAATGCGAGTTCACTTCCTCTAATTCAACCTTCCCAATTCCTAATCCATTAGAGTAATTAAGTACTTAAACCATATAACCCGAATGGGTAGTAAGACGCGGTGCTAAATATTATTAATATTGTTATGCTTTTTATATACACAACTCCTATGAATTTAAATGACCAAATATCGATAATATTGACATTTTTAAATAGATAACTGCCGGTTTCATAACAAAAAATAAGAAAATGTAACAATTAACAAACATCAATACATTATCTTAGGAGAGGTGTTGAAAATATCAACATAAACATTTCACTCGTTCTCGAGAAAACTGATATTTCCAAACGTATGATTTTTCCGCAAGACCTGTCAGGTAGCTAGCGCCATCTACGGTTTCCGTGACCCATCTGTTCTTGTTGGCGCGGAAGGATACTTTGGTCGGTTGTGAAGCCACGCCACGCCTTTCACCCTCCCGCCCACCACCCCACAAAATATGTTTTAGACTTGCACTCGACATGGTCATGTTTTTTTGTACGACGAGGGTTGCTGGGCCCTTCACCGCCCCTATCCGGGACATCTGCCGGTGCCTTGGAGGGGTGGATGGATATAGAGTTTCAGTTCGTTGAATGGTCGCCTTCGTATTGTCCTTATCACGGACTTTGGGCTGGGAGTAACAACGGATTAAACGACGCGTTCATTGAAATATTATTATTATTATTATTATTATTATTATTATTATTATTATTATCACCGCGTCTTACTATCCGTTCGGGTTATACGCACTTACACTAATGTGTAATGGTAGGGTGATTGTGAGATGAAATGAAAGACCTACAGTTTAACGTGGAATCCGAACCACGGTGGAGGCCTGGCATTCCTCACATTCACAAGAAGTCTTGTCAGAGGTGAAGGAAGGGTTTGGTAATCAGATAAATCTGTACCGGGACCGAGGATTGAACCCCGGACCCCCAGCACAGAAGTCCGACACCTTACCCCTAGATTCGTCTCATTCGCGCGGGTACAATCAGCTTGTCACAAAATGCACCCGACACAAATTAGTCGGAAAGGAACTTTATATGAGAGCTAGAAAAGTTATTAGATCTATTTTCACGTCCTCGTTCGTGAAGTCATGTGATCCGTAGCGTGGATCTTATAGGCCGCTCCGCTCTTGATCGGCAGTAAATGTCCAATGGGCGTTCATTGCCAGATTAACCGATTGTGCGTCGACCTTGGCGGTCTTGGGGTAAGGCGCTCGCCTCAGGACCCGATGTTCGTGGGTTCGAACCTAGCCGGGGTTGACATATTTTCCTTGAGTGGATGAAAATCCGTAAGTCGGCACAATTTCTTTCTGTAGGTCCCGTGTCGATTGTGGCGCGCAAAGCCACCCTGATTGGTGTGTGGAAATATCTTTCACGGCAGAATTGGTCGGGCCTTTCGCTCTCGCTGGCTCGTAGATATTCTCTTGTGCTGATATAATCTGTTGGTTTAGAAAGGGCACGTTAAATAGTCCATCTCAAATAAATAAATAATATTATATATAAATTTTTCAGAATTTTCGGGCGTTGTTTACTACCATTACTACAGCCACTATGAAATGATTTGCTTCCCCCTAGAACTGTATCGAGACTGACGTCATATAGGCCTAATTGAAAACTCATGAAACTGTGGAAACAATGTTAAAATTAATATTTTTTAGGAAAAAAAAGTGTTAATAAACTTTTTGGTAATTTATATTGCTTTCACTAGATGCGTTAGTGAATGTAATATACAGTAGCCCCGTGACTTCTTTGGTGCTGACTGACAGCTCACAGCTGACTTCTGACAGTCAACATTTAGGTATATACCTACATTTTGACTCTCAAAAGTGACAGATGCTAAACATATGTTTTTACAGATCATATGGTTCGGCGTAGGGATACATAATTTGGTCTGGTAACTTTTCAAAGCCGTCAGTTGTCAGCTGTGAGATGTCAGTCAGCACCAAAGAAGTCATGGAGACTGTATAGCATATTCATCTAATGGAAACGACTTCATTCTGAAGCTACATAATGGCAACCCTGCTGGATATAAAGGACAGCACTAGCGGTGAAACCAATGGGTCGGAAAGAGACGGTGTCCTCGAGAGTCTGTACTGCAGTTCGAGCGGTTACATCGGATGCAAAGACGTACAGATCGTTACAGAATCTTCAGTACATCCGTTGTTCCGACTAAGTGCAGTTGGTGACCTGGTAGTCTAGGGGTAAGGTGTCAGACTTCTGTGCTGGTGGTCCGGGGTTCAATCCTCGGTCCCGGCACAGATTTATCCGATTACCAAACCCTTCCTTCACCTCTGACAAGACATCTTGTGAATGACCATTACACATTAGCGTAAGTGCGTATAACCCGAACGGGTAGTAAGACGCGGTAATAATAATAATAATAATAATAATAATAATAACTAAGTGCAATGGAGCTCTTGTCTAATTCTACTTTTTGGGAAAGTCCAGCCCCAAAAGTTCTCTTGTTGGGAAAGCAACTTGTCTGGGTGGACAGCTATTATTCATCAAGGAATGTGAATGGAGAATGTGTCAGATTGTTCGAAGAACTCAGGAGTGATCCAGAAATTATTTCACTATACTCGAATACAACCATCTACATTTGATTCCATATATTGATATTGTTTCTGTAACCATCGTAATGTATAGCTCCTCAGTCCATTTTTGAACATCAACACTGCTATTTTTTTTTACAAAAACGGGTGAAAATAAATGCGAGTAGGAAATATTTTGTTCGTAAGAACTCGAACGAGTCATTTTTCTTATAAATTCTTACCCGCCTCGGTGGCGTAGTTGGCTAACGCGCTTGTCGTGTTGAGCTCGACTGCTGAGGACGGGGAGATCGAGGTTCGAATCTCGGTCGGGTGAACTGGGGGGGGTTTTTCCTAAATGGTTTTCCACTCTCCCTCCACGCAAATGCGGGTTCACTTCCTCTAATTCAACCTCCCCAATTCCTAATCCATTAGAGTAATTAGTACTTAAAGCGTATAACCCGAACGGGTAGTAAGACGCGGTGCTATATTATTATTATTATTATTATTATTATTATTACAAAGTCTTGTCCAACGCCACAGCGGTTGAGCGATCGCAAGTCCGATCTTTGGTTGGGCTCCTTGATCTCACGCACTTCAAACTTTGAAGAGAACGTAAGAAAAAAGGGCGATGGTGGGTTGGATATTACAGCGCCGAATTTTGGGAGCTTTCCACTTTTTTTTTTTGAAAGAACTTAAAATGTTTTCTGGTTATTTCTAAAATCTACTTCGAATGTCAGAAACACTGGCATACTTGTTGGAGCTCGCTCAGACCCACAAACATTAGTGCCCCAATACGTCGCGACGACATTATTGCCCGGCAACGGCCCCGCGACTATGCGTCACATTGGTATACTGGATATCATCTCTGAGGGAGCTGCACGCTTACTATTGGGAAACAGTTGTCGTGGGTTAAAAGCTCCCTTCAAATATAAGACAAGTTTGGCAACGCTGGTTCGTCAGTGTTGCCAGTAGCTCCCCCAGCACACAACCTTTAGATAGATAGATAGATAGATAGATAGATAGATATAGAGAGAAAGTGCGCAAAGATAAAGCTTTCCTCTGTAAGACCTGCGTAGGGTGACCTGGTGGTCTAGGGATCAGGGGTTCAGTCCTCGGTCCCGGCACAGATTTATCTGATTACCAAACCCTTCCTCCACCTCTGACAAGACATCTTGTGAATGTGGGGGATGACCAGGCCTCCACCGTGGTTCGGATTCCACGTTAAACTGTAGGTCCTCCATTTCATCTGACAATCACCCTACCATTACACATTAGCAGTAAGTATGTATAACTCGAACGGGTAGTAAGACGCGGTGATAATAATAATAATAATAATAATAATAATAATAATAAAAGACCTGCAGTTTCCTTAGAGGTGATGTCGGATGTAGTGTTGTATATAGCTTGGAACCGACTCTTATCGCACGATGCCAAGATGAAGAAACTTGAACTCTGGCGGGATTCGAACCGTCAAAGTCTCTCACTCTGAAGATGTTTGGGCGTTGTTCACCAACCACAGCAGTTGCGGTTGTTTGAACCACCCGTGCGGTTAAACCTGTCGAGAGGGCTGCCTGCATAACAGCACGGGGGATAGTTCCGTCTTTTATTGGGCAAGGGGGGGGGGTTGTGTGAATCACGTGGTGTCCGGGCTCCTGCAGTGATACCAACAATACTTTTAGCGGGGGAGGAAGGGTAAGGAGGAGTCTGACGATGTTTATAAGGTGAGGTGACTGTCATAGCGTTTGGAGCCATCGGTGAGTCATAGCTACAGTAGGATCTTCATAAGAAAAACCTTTTAGAAAGTATTTTGCTGCGGTCAACATGGGTATAATTTATATTCTGAAAATTGACACCTGGACACGGGAATCGAACCCGGGACCTTCGGCTTAGTACGCCAATGCTCTTACCACTGAGCTATCCAGGTGTCATTTTTCAATTTTCAGAATATATCTATGAGGGACTATCCCCACTAAAATGCATTAACAATAGTTTCGGCTATTTGTTTCATGGATATAATTGTATTAGGCCTATATTATTTTAATTTTATAGGTAGGCCTACTGATAATAACTGTCAAAAGTGACAGCTGATGACAGGCGACGTATGAATGCATGAACTCTAACTAACTTTTTAGCTGCCAGATAAGGAAGACCCTTCTTATAAAAATCTACCAGTATTTATGAAACTCTATAATCTTACAAATATATATCGACAATCTGTTGTTATTTTTAATGCTAGTTACACTATTAATGATTATTGTTTAAACTGAAAACATCTCGTTTGCGAGAGTGGGTTGTCTAAGCTGTGACAACCGCAGGGGGTGTTTCTATGATGCGACTCCAGCCGCGCAGTCGCCAGTGGCTGTTTTCCAAGACGCGACTCCAGCCGCGCAGTCGCCAGTGGGTGTTTTCCAAGACGCGACTCCAGCCGCGTAGTTGCCAGTGGGTGTTTTCTAAGACGTTACTCCAGCCGCGTAGTTGCCAGGGGGTGTTTTCTAAGACGTTACTCCAGCCGCGTTGTTGCCAGAGGGTGTTTTTCAATACGCGACTCCGGCCGCGAAGTTGCCAGGGGGTGTTTTTCAAGACGCGACTCTAGCCGCGCAGTCGCCAGTGGGTGTTTTCTAAGACGCGACTCCAGCCGCGTAGTTGCCACAAGTTGTTTTTCAAGACGCGACTCCGGCCGCGAAGTCGCCAGGGGGTGTTTTTCAAGACAGCGACTCCGGCCGCGAAGTCGCCAGTAGGTGTTTTCCAAGACACGACTCCAGCCGCGCAGTCGCCAGTGGGTGTTTTCTAAGACGCGACTCCAGCCGCGCAGTCGCCAGTGAGTGTTTTCTAAGACGTGACTCCAGCCGCGTAGTCGCCAGCGGGTGTTTCCATGATGCGACTCCAGCCGTGTAGTTTCCAGGTTTTTTTTCTTCAAGACGCGACTCCAGCCGCATTCGCAGGTAACTGTCGCGGCTTGTACAACTCATGTAAACAACTGTTGGCTTGGTAGGTTTTGGGTTGCTATCCTAGGTGGTGTTTCCACCTCAAACTGAAACTTGGCAACGTCGCCCGAGACTCTCAAGGGTCGTGGCAGGCTACTGATTCACATCTGGTTGTGGGGGGGTTGCATCGATCTACCGGACGTCTACACCACGATCTACATATTTCTCCCTTTTGTCTCGCGGGAGCCGGAGAAGATATTCCACCCCTTGTACTGAGGTCATCGCAAAAAACACGGCTACCAACCTGACTGGATACACACCCGAAATGTTCTCTTCGCTTTCAAAGGGAATTTTATTTATATTCCTTCCCGGACATTTTTCTTTTTTTTACTGGTCCAAGAAGAAAAAAAAATTGCTCGTAGAAACCTGATGGGCAATATACGAGTAGATTAAATAGTCAAATGTCAATTGTGAGATTTATAAACCAAAGATCAGCTCTGCCTTCGACTTACAAACTAACTAAACCAAGATCAGTATATCGACACACTCCGAGAATTTGCGAATCGTATAAGCTGAATCGACACATCGCGATTAAATTGTTTTTAAGTTGACGAGAACGAACCCAGAGTCCACTAGATATTTGATCAATCTATTTACTGTCCTATTTCTATAGGAAGGGTCTTATCTGACAACTAGGAAACTTAGTAGATCTTCTTTCTTGTAGTCAAACTCCAAGTCACAGGCTTCGTAGCCATCACGTTTGATAGAGATCACCGATACATATGAAATAACTATAATAGAGTAAAATGATATAATTATCGGCAAGGGGTAGACATGGTCGCATTTTCTAACATTTACTATTACCAAAATCCTACTATAGAACTCCTATGTCCCCAAGAGTCCGGTATATTATCCGTGCGTCCTTTACCACTCACTGTTAGCATCCATCTCTTTTGCAGGGAAGTCTTGGTTTATCTCCACTCTCATCCTGGCCCGTATTAGCTGTATGTGTTTATCTCCACTCTCAACCTGGCCAGTATTAGCTGTATGTGTTTATCTCCACTCTCAACCTGGCCAGTATTAGCTGTATGTGTTTATCTCCACTCTCAACCTAGCCCGTATTAACTGTATGTATTTATCTCCACTCTCAACCTGGCCCGTATTAGCTGTATGTGTTTATCTCCACTCTCAACCTAGCCCGTATTAGCTGTATGTGTATCTCCACTCTCAACCTAGCCCGTATTAACTGTATGTGTTTATCTCCACTCTCAACCTATCCCGTGTGTCGTATCTTGTGAGTCTGGCTCCAAATTGATAATTAACAGTGTTGGAGGGGTGGGGGGTGGGAAACCGAGGGAGGGGGAATGTTGGACACGAAGATAACACGAACCAGGGGCGGGAAAATGAGCCACTATACCAATATTATATTTATATTTTTACAGTAATAGGAACAAAAAAAATATTTTTTTACCCTCTGTGGTAGTCGAATGGTCTAAGGTTTCACGCTCACAATCGACAGGACTTCCGATGGTGAGGGGATCGGGCTCGTATCCCGGTCGCATGTACTGAGGGCTCCCCCCCTTAGATAGCTATACTCTCCCTCCACGCAAATGCAAGTACACTTCCTCTAAATTAAGTCTTTTTCACCCATAACAGGTTAGCCTAATTAGTAAATAGGCTCTTATGCGTACAAACTATTTCTAACGGATATAGTGAGGGTAATAATAAGAAATGGTGATCTACTAGTAACTCGGTTATAAATTGGTCCGCGATTGTACCCCGGCGAGGACTGTTTAGGAGGCCATAGAGCGTGGGAAGGCGGGGTGATCGTAAAACTTGTGTTGTAGAAGACTCCACTCATCACCAGCTTATGTCTGCTCGTTACAATGTGTGCGTACATGTGTGGCCTATAAGATTAATACGTAACAGACACTTCTTGACACTTAATGAACAGCTGGCGGCCGACATCTTCCGGCCTTGATCTTTCAAATCTCGGGGATAGCACTGGTGTTTGTCAAACTGGTTTGTTTGGATTATCTGTGGTGTTTGTTAAATTGGTTTGTTTGAGGGTGGATTATCTGTGGTGTTTGTTATACCGGTTTGTTTGAGAGTGGAATTATCTGTGGTGTTTGTTAAACCGGTTTGTTTGAGGGTGGATTATCTGTGGTGTTTGTTAAACCGGTTTGTTTGAGAATGGATTATATGTGGTGTTTGTTAAACCGGTTTGTTTGAGAATGGATTATCTGTGGTGTTTGTTAAACCGGTTTGTTTGAGAGTGGATTATCTGTGGTGTTTGTCAAACTGGTTTGTTTGAGAGTGGATTATCTGTGGTGTTTGTCAAACTCGTTTGTTTGAGAGTGGATTATATGTGGTGTTTGTTAAACTGGTTTGTTTGAGAGTGGATTATCTGTGGTGTTTGTTAAACTGGTTTGTTTGAGAGTGGATTATCTGTGGTGTTTCTCAAACTGGTTTGTTTGAGAGTGGATTATTTGTGGTGTTTGTTAAACTCGTTTGTTTGAGAGTGGATTATCTGTGATGTTTGTTAAACTGGTTTGTTTGAGGGTGGAATATCTGTGGTGTTTGTTATACCGGTTTGTTTGAGAGTGGATTATCTTTGGTGTTTGTTATACCGGTTTGTTTGAGAGTGGATTATCTGTGGTGTTTGTCAAACTGGTTTGTTTGAGAGTGGATTATTATCTGTGGTGTTTGTTAAACTGGTTTGTTTGAGAGTGGATTATCTGTGGTGTTTGTTAAACTGGTTTGTTTGAGAGTGGATTATCTGTAGTTTTTGTTAAACTGGTTTAGGAAGGGACTGACTGATCGTGGTGATGAAGAGCTCCTATGTACCCGTGTCCATCCTCCAAGCACACATGTTTGGACAGTTCTGAAAGTACATGCAGGTCACATGTTTGGTCAAGAGGGACAAAGACATCCTTGAAGCTATATTTAGTGACGCTTCAGTTTTCAGAATAAAGTCCAAGGTTTCCGTGAATGGCCTAAATAATGTGAACATCTCGTTAAGTAAATAGAATCCCTCCCTCTTGTAGAGACACACGACACAAAACACTGTTATTTGATCGAATATCCACGAGGCGGGTGTTCAAAACGCAGGACGAGATCTCGCACAGAGGAAGAAGGTATCGGACGTGACGACACGTGTTCCCCTGCAGATCGCCTCTAATTTTAACTGTCGACTGGCTGACGTCACACGCACGGGTGTGTAGCAATGTCGATATTTTCTACACCCCAACCAGGATCGAACCCCGATCTCCCCGTAGTCTAGTCTATTGCGAGAGTAGCGCGTTAATCCTTGCGGCCAACGAAGATCGGTCGATGATGTTTCTGCTGTTAACGCCCTAAGAAGTATAAACGTTGACATTTGGGATATCTATCTATATCTCGATTATTTTTGTTCCATTTAATTATTTGAAATTATCTTATAAAGACATATAGGTGACCTGGCGGTCTAGGGGTAAGGTGTCGGACTTCTGTACTGGCGGCCGGGGTTCAATCCCCGGTCCCGGCACAGATTTATCTGATTACCAAACCCTTCCTTCACCTCTGACAAGACATCTTGTGAATGTGGGGAATGCCAGGCCTCCACCGTGGTTCGGATCCCACGTTAAACTGTAGGTCCTCCATTTCATCTCACAATCACCCTACCATTACACATTAGCGTAAGTGCTTATAACCCGAACGGGTAGTAAGACGCGGTGCTAATAATAANTCCTCCATTTCATCTCACAATCACCCTACCATTACACATTAGCGTAAGTGCTTATAACCCGAACGGGTAGTAAGACGTGGTGCTAATAATAACAACAATAATAATAATAATAATAATAATAATAATAATAATAATAATAATAATGACATAAAAATTAAATATTTTCCGAAACGGAGTGCCGAACCCATACCGAGCTACAATGTTTGGTTCGAGCTGTTAATTAACTACCTCAGTTATGTGTTATCCGGGGGTGGGACACGCACAATGTGGTGCTGAAAGTGTATTTAGGCCAATATAATCCTGTCAGCTCCGTGTAGTGTTTGGGATACCCTAACTTAACGAAGATAATAGTACAATTTAGATGGTTTAGGTAATATTATACTGATCGCTATCAAACATTTGAAAACAAAAACAAAATAGTAGTAAAGTTTATTATCTCTTGTATTTCTGCTCGAATGTTAAAACGGACTGTTCTGACGTCACGGGCCTGTTTCTCTTGTCACAACGCCCCCACCCCAGTGGTCCTGAGCTGAGCTGGCATCCCGCGCGCTGCCTACCGGCGAGGCTTGGTATCTCCCCGTATCGATCGTTTACTCTTACAACCACCCTCTCTTTCTCTCTCACTCTCTTTCGTAGTTCTCTACTCTCTGACTTGAGGGAACAAAAGACTGTGAGGAATACGCCCCTCCCTCCCCCTCCCCGCTGAGAACGAATATAAGACGGAGGGTGGGCTGACGTTTCTTATAATCACGTTATGTTTGTCCTGTTCCTAATATGGACCACATCATCCCTCCATCTCGTGTAGTTTCCTATAATCACGTTGTGTTTGTCCTGAAAGTGTTCCTAATATGGACCACAGCATCCCTCCATCTCATGTAGTTTCTTATAATCACGTTGTGTTTGTCCTGAAAGTGTTCCTAATATGGACCACAGCATCCCTCCATCTCTTGTAGTTTCTTATAATCACGTTATGTTTGTCCTGTTCCTAATATGGACCACAGCATCCCTCCATCTCATGGAGTTTCTTATAATCACGTTATGTTTGTCCTGAAAGTGTTCCTAATATGGACCACAGCATCCCTCCATCTCATGGAGTTTCTTATAATCACGTTATGTTTGTCCTGTTCCTAATATGGACCACAGCATCCCTCCATCTCATGGAGTTTCCTATAATCACGTTATGTTTGTCCTGTTCCTAATATGGACCACAGCATCCCTCCATCTCATGTAGTTTCTTATAATCACGTTATGTTTGTCCTGAAAGTGTTCCTAATATGGATCACAGCATCCCTCCATCTCTCTCGTTCAAGCTCCTTGGACCCGCCAGTAAAATATATTTCTAATGACTTGGGCGTTTCAAAATATGGTCAAGATGGAGGATTATATTATGCTGTCACTACCCTGGCTAATTAATTGAGTGAGTGCAATTTGAGTAGAGAGTTGGGAGAAACCCCCTTGGCACCTTTTGGAGCAACTTTCCCTCTCAACATACCTGGTATATATACTGTAGAAATATCATGAGCCAGCCATGAACAGGGGAGAGCATTCAATAAAGCAAAAACCATTTTAACATCAGCCTTAGTTCTGACGCATTATGATGGAAGTATATCCTTGATACTATCGTGTGATGCATCTCCTTGCGGGGTTGGGGCGGTCCTCTCCCATTTTATGGGTAGCGTTTGGATCAAGAACACTGTCCCAAGCTGGGGGTATCATATTTGGTGTCGACAAGTTCTAGCAGTTTCTCCGTGCCGATCTTTCACAAGTCACAGATCTCAATCCACTTCTAGGATCGTTTTCATCCCCCGCCAGACGCCAAGCCTGTCCTTGTGTAAACTCCCGCATGTGGGATCGCTCCCAGGATATGTCAGGAAAAGTCAGTTATTTTCCCGAGACACGGAAACAAAGTATTGTGCGCAGAATCCACGATGGGGTTGATTCGTGCGAGTGTTTGGTCGAACAGATGTCACTCAGGTCGTTGTATAATAATAATAATAATAATTATTATTATTATTATTATTATTATTATTATTATTAGCACCGCGTCTTACTACCCGTTCGGGTTATACGCCCTTACGCTAGTGTGTAATGGTAGGGTGATTGTGAGATGAAATGGAGGACCTACAGTTTAACGTGGGATCCGAACCACGGTGGAGGCCTGGCATTCCCCACATTCACAAGATGTCTTGTCAGAGGTGAAGGAAGGGTTTGGTAATCAGATAAATCTGTGCCGGGACCGAGGATTGAACCCCGGACCCCCAGCACAGAAGTCTGACACCTTACCCCTAGACCGCCAGGTCACCCTCAGGTCGTTGTAGAAGGTCATCAGAGAGGTCAGACGGAAGATGAGGTGTGCGATAAAGGATGAGACATACCCGCTTCCGTTGTCGAATGGTATCTCTCGTGTAATAGATTGGATTGCCGATGATGAGATCGAGGTTCGAATCCCGGTCGGGTGTATTGAGGGTGCGTTTACTTAAATGATTTTTAGCTCCACCTTCCCGTAAATGTGGGTACTCTTCCTCTTAATTCAACCTTACTCATCCTTAACCCCATAAGTGAAATTAGTACATGTGCTAACGGGTAGTAAGACGTGGAGATAAAAAAAAAGTAAAGGATTTTTTATCACCACGTCTTACTACCCGTTCGAGTTGTACGCACATGTACTTATTCCACAGATGGTTTCAGGGGAAGTGTATCCGCGTTTGCGTGGAGGGAGAGTGGAAAACCCCTCAGTACACCCAACCAAGATTCGAACCTTGATCTCCCTGTCATCAGCAGGCTAGTCTTCTGCGAGAGTAGCGTGTTAGACCATGGGGCCGCCGGAGCAAGTAAAAGGATGTGTTAAGCTTGACTGTTCCAAAAAGTAATACAAAATGGTGTTTATCGTATGAAGAGCCCAGTAATTATGTGGGTCACCCTGTATATCCAGATAAAATAACTGCACACTGCCGGTGCAGGGTTACCGCGATGCATTATTCATGCACCCAAGATAGGACCGCGACAACCCCCTCGGTTTGATCTCCGTGTTGAGTCAAATCTGCACCCCATCCTCTGGTTAAGGAGGGTTGCTCGGGATCAATATTGGGCGAGGTTAGGGTCGTGGTGTGGTTTATTTTCTCAACAGAAGTGTTTCTTGTGGTTCTTGAAGATATCCAGGACAATGATTCGTGTGTGGAAAATATAACAATAGATCTAGAACAGGTAACAAGAGTTTGCGGCATTTCATCAGTCTGGGGAGGTTTGCAAGGACAGTTTGGGGGAACTGTTGACCGCGTGCTTGAGGGGGAATGAAGCCAAACGCAACTGTTGACCGCGTGCTTGAGGGGGAATGAAGCCAAACGCAACTGTTGACCGCGTGCTTGAGGGGGAA
>CABFVX010005295.1:15699-52713 GCA_902151425.1 Timema shepardi
GTTATAGTTCTGCTCGAATCATTACAGACGACTCGGAAACGCGAATACGAGATACATTATATACGCCGTACACAAGAGGTTGTGACTGGAGTGCTACTCACACAAATAACTAAACCAGACTGTGATGTATGTTCAAAAGGGAAGATATCAATGAACCCATTTCCCATTTCCAGACAACTCTGAATGGAAAACACAATTATTGGACCTTATCCACACGGACATATGGGGGCCAGTGAGGATGCGTTTTCTAGGAGGTGCAAAGTACTACATCGAGTTTATCGATGACTCCACTATATGGTGTGAAGTCAGGTTCCTGACGTCAAAGGCTGAGATTTTCAATACTACGATCGAATCTGTAGCCCTCTTAGAAAATCAGCAGGGCAAAAAGGTCAAATGCTTACAATTTGGTAATGGTTGCAAGTACACGAGCCTAGAGTTGTATCAATACTTCAAGAAGAAAGGGATTACGTGAAGACTGACTGTTCCTCATAACTCGGAACAGAACGGTGTAGCTGAAAGGAAAAACCGTACACTTCTCGATGCAGCCATGTCTGTTTATAGAGTCCAAAATTGCCGAATTAGTTTTGTGCTGAGGCAATCAACACCTCCAACTATCTACAAAACTACTTACCGACCAAAAGCTTAGATGGTATCACACTATTTGAGGCATGGACCGGTAAACCACCCAATATCTCACACTTGAGAGTATTTGCCAGTCATGTTACCCTGATCAAGAACCTGACAAGGGCAAGCTAGAGCAGTGGGGTCAGAAGGGAATTTTCCTTGGGTACTCGGAGGAATCCAAAGCCTTCCGCATCTGGTTGTCAGAAAAGAGAAAGGTAACTATCAGCCACGATGTAAAATTTGTATAGGACGAGCTCAAGAACACCGATCATTCTGATTTTGGACAGTTTGAAAACTCCAACGAATGACTGCTCATTCAAGGCATGATCGACGTCACATGGACCTCGAACAAAATCCTCCACATGAGGAAGGAAATCTGACATCGGCCTCAGACAACTTGGAGCAAAAAAAACAACAATACTTTTGCGGCTTCGGTCCTGACACAGAGCGCCGCTCGTACCCGTTAGCTCTGTGGATGTCGAACATGACACTCTTTGCAAAGTGTATGACGACAACAATGACATAACTGAAGCTCAAACTCAACACCAGCCTATAGGAAGTGGTCGACCAAAAGTTATAAGAAAAGGCTCGAGGGGAAAGCCGAGGAAAATTTATCACACCGGTGTCCTTGAACAAGATGAAATCGTCGAGGCGATCAAGCGAAGCTTCATCTCTGAAGTGTCAGTGAATCAAGCAATGATGATCAAGAATGGTTTCAAGCTATTGTAAATGAGATGAAGTCAGTTCTAAGAAATAATGTGTGGAAGCTTGTTGACTGACCTGAACAAGGAATAGTCATCGGGTACCGCATAGTTTTTGCGCAACCAATCAAAAGCCGATGGCACGATTGAGAAGAAGAAAAAGGCAAGGTTGGTAGCGCAATAATTCAATCAACGAGCTGGCATCATTTTTCAGAGACTTTTGCGCCCGTGACACGAATTGGATCAATTCGCCTCATGTTATCACTGGCAGCGATATTCAGCATGAGGGTCAGACAATTTGACATCACTACAGCCTACTTAATCAGCAAACTTGAACAACAATCTGGAAAAAAAAACCTTTGTAAACTTGGCGCAACTCCCACAAAATATGATCCATGTTTGTTCTAAATAGGTTCAGGGGAAGAAGCGACATTGATAGCGACATAAGTAGACGTTATTCTAATTGCGTCTAAAAATCCAAAAAGAATTGCCGACCTATGATTGGAGCTGGATAAGCATTTTGAGATGAAAGATCTTGGCTACGTGAAGTGTTGTTTGACCATTGAGATCGGCCAGAGTGATGGGTACATCTCTTTATGACAGCGAGGTTATGTACAGTAACTTCTGGCTTGCTTTAACAAGACCGACTGTAAACCAGTAAGTACTCCTATCAACCCATGTGCAAAACTGATATCCAAAGTCGGACTAATTCACAGGACAAATCCAGAAAAATCGAAAGTGTTTGTAGACGCCGATTAGGGTAATTGCGCTGAGGATTTAATATCCTATACCTATATATATCCTATATCTATTCATGTTCAACAGAAGCTAGATTTTTTGGGAGTCTAGGAAACAAAAGTCGTTGGCTCTGTTCACCATAGAAGCCGTGTATATGGACTTCAGAATGTGTCAACGAGGCCATTTATATTCACCATTTCATCCGTGAGTTGGGCCTTGACGAATTGGCAGATCTAGAAATCTATTGTGATAACCAAAGCTCGCTGAGACTGGCCGAGAACCCAATATTCCACTCCAAGAGCAAACACATTGACATCCACTACCACTTTGTCAGGGACATGCTGCAGGACAAGTTTTTCACTGTGTCATATATCGACCGAGGATCAAGTAGCTGTTTTTTGACCAAAGCTTTGCCAAGATCGAAGCAAACTTGGTGCACCAAATCTGCTGGGAAAGCTGCCATGACATAAGGATGATCTTTCTTCTCATGATCTCAAGACTAGAGGAGAAGTGTCAGGAGTCCTTTAAAAAGAGCAAGGACAACCCCAGAGGCTACACCGAGAACATTTGTTTAAGAGTCTTGGCTCACAACTAGTGTCGTCATCTGCTCATGCACATACCCACATTCACGGATGGCACAAGTGCGCACACACCCTACCTCTTTGTTTTCTTGTCTTGCTGGATTCTTGTTGCCCCGAAGATCGCCATGTGTGTCGTGTGCTGTTTTCATTTATATGCTCTTGTTTACAAAAGTGTTACTTTGTTCATTCTAACATTCGCATCTACGATATTCTTCCTTGTTTTGCTACCTGTTAAACTTTAATTTGTTTTAAGTGTCTCAATAAGGTAATACATTTTTATAAATAAAATATTTAACTTTTTTTTAAATTATAATTTATCTATTAATTTTTTTTTCAATATTAATGTATCGTTTTAAGATTTTTTTATGTAACATTCAACATTTTCAATTCTTAAAAAATGTTAATACTAGTCAATATTTTTTATGTATATTCAATCTTTTGTTAGATTAAAATTTACCAACTCGATCTACAGCATTAATATATTATTTTAAGATTGTTTTTATGTAACAATTAAAATATAAATAAAAAAAATAAATCCAATCAATCGTTTTTATGTGTATTCAAACTTTTGTTAAATTAAAATTTAACAACTTAATCTACAGCATTAATATATTGTTTTAAGATTTTTTTATGTAACAATTAAAATATAAATGAAAAAAATAAATGCAATCAATCATTTTTATGTGTATTCAAACTTTTGTTAGATTAAAATTTACTTAATCAATAGCATTAATATATTGTTTTAAGATTGTTTTTATTTAACATTAAAAATTTTCAACAAAAAAAAGTCTATGAAATCAATCCTTTTTATGTATATTCAATCTTATTTGAACTTTTTATAAATAGTGAATGCGCGTAACACTATTTTCATCAATTTTTATTAGGTTCGGTAAAAATATTAACACATCAATTTAAAGTCTAGCCATCTTTGCACTAGAGCACCCTTACTTCAAAAATATTTTTGAATGTTTTAAGAGTAGTGTTAGTATTAACTGAATCTAAGGTGAGGAGGGTGAGTATGAAGAAAAATACCAGAATTCACCCGGAAACATCATTAATAATATTATTGGAAGTTCTACGTTGAGACAAACACTGACACCACTTGCGATGTTTATGGTATCCATAGGAGTAGACTATTCTTTCCTTAAAGAGCTAAGTATTTATAGGGAAACATTTTAACCAAATTTATTAAAATTGGATAAATATACATCTCATCTAAACTGTAGTTATAAAAAAATCAATAAATTAGATATTAATTTTATCTATGGTTATGAGCCCTGAATACAAATCAAGTATGCCACAGGTAGTTTTTACCATTAATAGTAATGTAAATTTTCTTGTATGTTTAATTTTTATTTTAGTTCTTGGAAAATATTTATTTCTATTATAATAAATAATGAATTTAAAAATAACAGTATTTAAAGGTCTTTAAATAGCTTTTGAAAAGTTAAAGGGAAGGGTATTTTCAGTCGGGAACTTTTTACTTTCAAATAAGTGCGACACCCAGTCATATAATAGATAGACGCTAAACACTTCAAAATAAATTATGATAAAGTGGGGTAGTGTACTTACAAAATAATTAGTTTAAGAGTGCTAAAGTGGAATCACGGCTGGCACTTTTCATTTAAGAGCAATTTACACAGCAACACTGTCTCTAAACCATTCTCTTTTACAACTCTCTTGTTTAGTTTTCACACAACCAAAATACACTCATGGATCATTCTCCTCCAAGCTAGCTAAAACCATATCAAATGCACATATGACCCCCTTAATTTCACAATTCTTTAATGAATCTCTTCACTGGTTTTGTTTCCCGTAGAGGCCACGAAGCTAGTACAGTTGATCCATACATTTTTGAGTTGTAAGTAATGTTTTCTCTTGTTCTTCATCAGTACTTCTAAGAGACCTTATTGAATGATTCCGGCCACATTCCGGTGTGGGGGATAAACCTGGATACTCTGAGGTACAAGTATTCGCTCAACTTTAACATTGATCCATTTATCCTACAACTTTTCCCCCAGACTTTCTCCGACAGAGTAATGGCCGGTGTTGGAACTGACTCCTCCCTTGGCTGGCCTCTGTTTATCTTGAGCTCGCCACACTCTGCTAGTGGTTGAGGGGGGTGAAGCAGGTCCCAGACTATCCTAGGTTGCACTGCAAGTTGGACTGGATGTCATTAGCTTCAGCCAGCAATGTATGAACAGCTAAAGTTTTGTGTAGTTCTTGTAGTAAGATGGTTCTTAGGGCTGAAGGTACGAGGTAATTTCACTTACCCTCGACATCTTATTTCACAAGGTAAGTGGAATATAAACTTCATGCTGTATGTAGAATGATTTTTGATGATCCTCAGTCAAAAGTATCCTATTTCACAAAAAAACATAATTTTATGTTAAAAATAAAAACCACTGCAACACAATTAATAAATAGAATTAAACTCACTTGTTATGGAATGCAAACTTTTTTTTGTCAGAATCATATAGCTCTGGAAGATTTGTGTGATATTGTGTTTAATTAGCATTTCTATATGAAGACTATCTTTGTCAACATTTTGAAATAACTAATAAAAATAACTGCAATTCCACTTACCCCACTTCAGTCTATTTTTAATATCAAAAGACAAGTACAAAAAGGAACAATACACTGGAAGGAAGCAAGAAAGTATCACACAGCCAGGTAAGAAACGGGAGGGGAAAAAAGACACAAAATTAGAATGGATGGAAAAGAAAGAACAATGAAGGATAAAAAAGGAGTGGCCGAACTAACAGTGGAAAAGTGCGAGTACACAGGTCATACAGGGTACCGAGTGTTATGAATGAAAGGCGAACAGGGTACCAGAAGTGGGCGAATTGAGTGAAGCAGGGGAGTGTCCTCTCATCACTACTCTTTGTGAAGGTAATGGAAATGAAACTTTGGGAGGAAAGAACGAATACAATGATGTTTGCTGATGACTTGATGGTATGGGGTTTAATATTGTATTTGGCTTCTGTATTGGTATTTCATGTTTAGCCTTGCTTATGGGCTTTGTGTTTCCTTCCTTCCGTTGCTGATGGGATGAATGGTTTATTGTGAGGCTGGTCATTCACTTTGGTTGGGTGTGCAGGACTTGTTTCGTCAGGATCTTGTCTTGAGGGATTTTTTTTTGCGTTTGGGTGTTGAGGATGGCAACAAAGCCACTAACTGTTTTCATATAAATCATAAGATATATATATATATATATATAAATCATAAGATATATATATATATATATACAAATCATAAGATATATATATATATATATATATATATATACAAATCATAAGATATATGAATAATTATTATCTACAGCTCGTAGAGCTGCCAAGTCTACAAGTGTATACATTTTCATCAATGAAATTATACATTTTTGGGAAATGGTTGTTTGAAGAGATTTGGTGATACAAGCAAAAAAGACATAATTCGTCCGACATTGATAACTAAACCATCAGCTGGTCGTCAAGAAGTCTCGAGAAGGGGGTTGATCTTGTCTGAGAATAAGAGAGTTTAGGTGACCTATTACCTCAGTGTAGCAAGTTTTATAGTTTTAGCCTTCTTTTTGGTAACACTTGGTAAAGTGACCTGCATTATTATTATATTGTTGTGTAGTCTGGTGCATGGAAACAGAGATAATAGTTTCATTGTTGTGTGGCTTAGTGCAATTGTACTTGGTCCTTCAGACCGTGCAAAGCTATTCCAGTAATTGAAATATTTTTTCTTTGTAATATAAATAGTTGTGGTACTTTTGTCTTTATTTCTACAAATTTAGTATTTAGTTTGTTTTGATTATTCCCTCCTTCCTTCACACAGACTAGGCATCTGTTTCGACTGAGTGAACCAACCAGAGGTCCTGAGATGGGAAACCACTCCCAATGAGTCTAAAAATGTTTGCCAAAATTTGAGCTAGCACATCTATTTTTATTTAAATTATTGTTATTCTTATTACCATTGGGGTTTTTCGGGGGCGGAGGTGAAAAAATGTACAAAGCGTAAAATATCTCTATAGTACGATTGAGGTGAAAGGGGCGAGTAGAGAAGATCTAATAAGAAGAGGGCAGCAGAAGGAGTTGTTCTACAAGTGTGTAAAAGACCTGCTATGGAAAATAGAAATGACCTTGAAGTGTAACGAAGTGCTGTATAAAGCATACTTTTACCGCAGTTATTTTTTCAGCAGAAACAAGAATATTGGATATAAGAGAGATCAGGAAATTGGAGGCCAAGTGAATGGATGAGCATCTAAGTTATCACGAGAAGAAACAGAACTAGGAATGAGGTTGTATGGGAAAGAGTTGGGATTCAGGGAGTACATGAGATTGTAGAGGAGGCAAGGCTAAGTAAATTGGAATGGTCATGTAATGAGGATGGAAAAGGGAAATCTCCCAACAAGAATTATAGAGATGAAGTGTGTAAGAAAAAGACCTCAAAGGAGACCAAGGATGAGAGGAGCAGATAAAAACAAAGTAAGAATGAGAGGCCAATAGTAGAATAAAATGGAGGAATAATAGTGGTGTAAAGAAATAAGAAGGTGAAGAGTTTATTAAAAGGACTCTGCCAAAGGCTGGAAACAGGTGATGATGATGATGATGATAATGGATCTGATGTTTCAGATACCATGCCAGTGCTAGCCAACTGTTATTTACAGGTACATTTTACATTATGTTAAATATATGGAACATGGCAACTTAAAGAGTCACTTCAACTGACCGATTTTTTTCAGTTAACTTGTTCCATTCTTATCAGAAACTATCATCACTTTCTTCATCTTCTTCTTCTTCTTCTCCAACTGTTTCGGGTGCTATGAATGTTCCAGCAAGCATGGCTGAAAATAAAGTATTGTTTTTACAAAACTGATACATATGAAAAATACAACTTTTAGGCTAATTGAAAAAAACTAATACTAAACAATTAACTTTAAGAAATGTGTAACTTTTTTATTAATGTTTATAGATATAAATACATGTTAGGTTTTTTTTGCAGCTTTCACTACCTGTTCATTTTTATTTGTTTGTGTATATATTATAATATGTGTTGACCTTGGTGGTCTTGGGGTAAAGTGCTCCCCTCAGGACCTGGAGTTTGTGGGTTCAAACACAACCAAGATTGATGGATTTTTTTGTGCAATAAAAAGTTGCACAACTTCCTTTGGAGGGGAAGTAAAGCCGTAAGTCCCATGCCAATTGTGGTATGTAAAAGAACCCTGGAAGGTACGTGAAAATACCTTTGTGGCAAAATGGGTATGCCCTTTTGTGCTTGCTCATAGATATTTAGTTTGACCCACCACAGTTCTTGAAATCCCCAAGTACATAGGATGTATACCAGTTGGTGCAGGTAGCACTAACCAGCTGAAGGGCTGAGTGTATGCCCAGTTCTAGATGGATATAAATCACATCAAGCCAACATTAGGCTCGTCAACTTAAGAATGAGTTATAAATATAAATTACAAAAACCAAGATAATGCTGTATGGATAATAAAGGTGTAACTTAGAGAAAATGTACCAGAAATTGATGGAGGGAGTGGGAAAATATGTATTAAAAATCTTAATTATACTGGCCTAGGATTCAATTCCCATTCTCTACATCACTGGAAAACCAAACTGAATTCAACATGTCATAATATATATGATTTAAAACCTGTATTACTTTGTTATTAAAAAGAAAGTAAAAATACAGAATCTTACCTTTCAATGGATCCACTTGAATATTTATAGCTTCTGCGTTAATAGAATCAGGTGTCTCCGCGATAGTGGGTTGGTTTGTGTAGGCTTGAGGAGGGACATACAGTCTCTCATTTTCACCAGACAATCCTTTCAAAAGATTATCCCGCTCAAGTTTTAAGATTTCCAGAGAGCTTGTTTGTTGCATGATCATTATCTGTAAAAGTGAACAATAAAAGGCTTAAAGAAATAAAATAATCTGTCTGATAGCTAATATTGTTTAACTTATTGTTAGCAGGAGTTCTATCTTTTGACAGGCCCGTTGCCTTGCCCAAATGAGACCTTCAGCATGTCCTATCAGCAGTATTCTTTAAGTACAAAGATTAAACTTTGCACAGTAATTAGTTAGGTGCTATAGTTAGTTATCCCCAAAATTCTTAAAAACCTTTTTTTAAAGGTGTGGCATTAGGGGAGATGAAGCAATACTTCATTTCTTCTTCTAGAATGTTCTACTCATTTAATCTTACTTTTTTTAAGGACAAGACAATGGCCAAGACCATTATATTATTGACTTTGTTAGAGACATGCTATGCTACCTAGCGCAGTTATACATTCAAAGTGAATGATGTTATACCAGCAAAGCAACAATTACAAGGTTGATAGTGTATTATTATAATTATCTTAAATACAACATCTTGTAATAAATATAACATAAATTCTTTTTACAATGTGTCTTACTACCCCTCTAATAATATGGTAGAGGCAAATAAGGTAAAATAGAAGAAAAGTACTCATATTTGTGTGGGGAGAGAGGGGGAGAGAGAGAGAGAGAGAGAGAGAAACCACTCCCCGTACAGCCGACCGAGATTCAAAACTCAACCTTCACAATAGGTGTGTTTTCGCGGTTGACCTGGTATCAACGTTTATGACCATGGTGTTTTCACACTTGAACTGGTATTGATGTTAAATAAATGTTTATGAATGAGCCGATACCAGAGCTCAGTTTGGTAACGCTTTCCTTGACCAGGCGGAACAGTACGGTTTCGACCAATGAGCCTAGAATTTGTGTGCCAATTTCAAAACAGCATCACTTATAAACATCTCAAAATCATTTTCGCACTTCACTTGGTCAGAACCACTTGGTTGATAACACTCTATACCAGGGGGTACCCAAGTAAATCGTGAAAACTTGCATATTACCAGCAAATTAAACTAGACGAGCTTAATGTTAAGTCTGAGTGTCTAATGAATCAGGTCACATAATTAGATATTTGTTTGTAATGTTCATTATCTGATTTTCTTGATAATACAGAAAACGTTCATTCTTGTGTGATTTGTAGTTTTACTTGAACATGTAAATGTATCCAATAAGTTGGTAGAGTTTGTTAAAAGTACTAGCATGAAACAGTAATTACAACAGTTTAACTTCTTGAGTAAAGGAAGAAAAATTAATGATCAAATAATTTTACTTTTACTTAAATCCTACTTTTGCTTATTTGATTTTATTTCACCAAGAGAAAACATGTTAAAACTATAGTAGGCCTAGTTACAAATTACTCCACCTTTAAAACAGGTTTATACATTTTTAGAGAACATGGTATCATGGTATCTACTCAACTTGACCAATGAAATTCCCGACTTTTTCCCTGATTTCCCCTGATCAGTTACTAAAAGTCCCCTCAAAAGTATGTCACACCCTNTGAAAGATCTTGTCCAATGTTGATGGGTGTGCAGTGTCAGTGTATCCTTGGAGGGAGAATTAGCAACATGTGAACTGCCTCAGAGTATTTCGGCCAATGAAAGATCTTGTCCAATGTTGATGGGTGTGCAGTGTCAGTGTATCCTTGGAGGGAGAATTAGCAACATGTGAACTGCCTCAGAGTATTTCGGCCAATGAAAGATCTTGTCCAATGTTGATGGGTGTGCAGTGTCAGTGTATCCTTGGAGGGAGAATTAGCAACATGTGAACTGCCTCAGAGTATTTCGGCCAATGAAAGATCTTGTCCAATGTTGATGGGTGTGCAGTGTCAGTGTATCCTTGGAGGGAGAATTAGCAACATGTGAACTGCCTCAGAGTATTTCGGCCAATGAAAGATCTTGTCCAATGTTGATGGGTGTGCAGTGTCAGTGTATCCTTGGAGGGAGAATTAGCAACATGTGAACTGCCTCAGAGTATTTCGGCCAATGAAAGATCTTGTCCAATGTTGATGGGTGTGCAGTGTCAGTGTATCCTTGGAGGGAGAATTAGCAACATGTGAACTGCCTCAGAGTATTTCGGCCAATGAAAGATCTTGTCCAATGTTGATGGGTGTGCAGTGTCAGTGTATCCTTGGAGGGAGAATTAGCAACATGTGAACTGCCTCAGAGTATTTCGGCCAATGAAAGATCTTGTCCAATGTTGATGGGTGTGCAGTGTCAGTGTATCCTTGGAGGGAGAATTAGCAACATGTGAACTGCCTCAGAGTATTTCGGCCAATGAAAGATCTTGTCCAATGTTGATGGGTGTGCAGTGTCAGTGTATCCTTGGAGGGAGAATTAGCAACATGTGAACTGCCTCAGAGTATTTCGGCCAATGAAAGATCTTGTCCAATGTTGATGGGTGTGCAGTGTCAGTGTATCCTTGGAGGGAGAATTAGCAACATGTGAACTGCCTCAGAGTATTTCGGCCAATGAAAGATCTTGTCCAATGTTGATGGGTGTGCAGTGTCAGTGTATCCTTGGAGGGAGAATTAGCAACATGTGAACTGCCTCAGAGTATTTCGGCCAATGAAAGATCTTGTCCAATGTTGATGGGTGTGCAGTGTCAGTGTATCCTTGGAGGGAGAATTAGCAACATGTGAACTGCCTCAGAGTATTTCGGCCAATGAAAGATCTTGTCCAATGTTGATGGGTGTGCAGTGTCAGTGTATCCTTGGAGGGAGAATTAGCAACATGTGAACTGCCTCAGAGTATTTCGGCCAATGAAAGATCTTGTCCAATGTTGATGGGTGTGCAGTGTCAGTGTATCCTTGGAGGGAGAATTAGCAACATGTGAACTGCCTCAGAGTATTTCGGCCAATGAAAGATCTTGTCCAATGTTGATGGGTGTGCAGTGTCAGTGTATCCTTGGAGGGAGAATTAGCAACATGTGAACTGCCTCAGAGTATTTCGGCCAATGAAAGATCTTGTCCAATGTTGATGGGTGTGCAGTGTCAGTGTATCCTTGGAGGGAGAATTAGCAACATGTGAACTGCCTCAGAGTATTTCGGCCAATGAAAGATCTTGTCCAATGTTGATGGGTGTGCAGTGTCAGTGTATCCTTGGAGGGAGAATTAGCAACATGTGAACTGCCTCAGAGTATTTCGGCCAATGAAAGATCTTGTCCAATGTTGATGGGTGTGCAGTGTCAGTGTATCCTTGGAGGGAGAATTAGCAACATGTGAACTGCCTCAGAGTATTTCGGCCAATGAAAGATCTTGTCCAATGTTGATGGGTGTGCAGTGTCAGTGTATCCTTGGAGGGAGAATTAGCAACATGTGAACTGCCTCAGAGTATTTCGGCCAATGAAAGATCTTGTCCAATGTTGATGGGTGTGCAGTGTCAGTGTATCCTTGGAGGGAGAATTAGCAACATGTGAACTGCCTCAGAGTATTTCGGCCAATGAAAGATCTTGTCCAATGTTGATGGGTGTGCAGTGTCAGTGTATCCTTGGAGGGAGAATTAGCAACATGTGAACTGCCTCAGAGTATTTCGGCCAATGAAAGATCTTGTCCAATGTTGATGGGTGTGCAGTGTCAGTGTATCCTTGGAGGGAGAATTAGCAACATGTGAACTGCCTCAGAGTATTTCGGCCAATGAAAGATCTTGTCCAATGTTGATGGGTGTGCAGTGTCAGTGTATCCTTGGAGGGAGAATTAGCAACATGTGAACTGCCTCAGAGTATTTCGGCCAATGAAAGATCTTGTCCAATGTTGATGGGTGTGCAGTGTCAGTGTATCCTTGGAGGGAGAATTAGCAACATGTGAACTGCCTCAGAGTATTTCGGCCAATGAAAGATCTTGTCCAATGTTGATGGGTGTGCAGTGTCAGTGTATCCTTGGAGGGAGAATTAGCAACATGTGAACTGCCTCAGAGTATTTCGGCCAATGAAAGATCTTGTCCAATGTTGATGGGTGTGCAGTGTCAGTGTATCCTTGGAGGGAGAATTAGCAACATGTGAACTGCCTCAGAGTATTTCGGCCAATGAAAGATCTTGTCCAATGTTGATGGGTGTGCAGTGTCAGTGTATCCTTGGAGGGAGAATTAGCAACATGTGAACTGCCTCAGAGTATTTCGGCCAATGAAAGATCTTGTCCAATGTTGATGGGTGTGCAGTGTCAGTGTATCCTTGGAGGGAGAATTAGCAACATGTGAACTGCCTCAGAGTATTTCGGCCAATGAAAGATCTTGTCCAATGTTGATGGGTGTGCAGTGTCAGTGTATCCTTGGAGGGAGAATTAGCAACATGTGAACTGCCTCAGAGTATTTCGGCCAATGAAAGATCTTGTCCAATGTTGATGGGTGTGCAGTGTCAGTGTATCCTTGGAGGGAGAATTAGCAACATGTGAACTGCCTCAGAGTATTTCGGCCAATGAAAGATCTTGTCCAATGTTGATGGGTGTGCAGTGTCAGTGTATCCTTGGAGGGAGAATTAGCAACATGTGAACTGCCTCAGAGTATTTCGGCCAATGAAAGATCTTGTCCAATGTTGATGGGTGTGCAGTGTCAGTGTATCCTTGGAGGGAGAATTAGCAACATGTGAACTGCCTCAGAGTATTTCGGCCAATGAAAGATCTTGTCCAATGTTGATGGGTGTGCAGTGTCAGTGTATCCTTGGAGGGAGAATTAGCAACATGTGAACTGCCTCAGAGTATTTCGGCCAATGAAAGATCTTGTCCAATGTTGATGGGTGTGCAGTGTCAGTGTATCCTTGGAGGGAGAATTAGCAACATGTGAACTGCCTCAGAGTATTTCGGCCAATGAAAGATCTTGTCCAATGTTGATGGGTGTGCAGTGTCAGTGTATCCTTGGAGGGAGAATTAGCAACATGTGAACTGCCTCAGAGTATTTCGGCCAATGAAAGATCTTGTCCAATGTTGATGGGTGTGCAGTGTCAGTGTATCCTTGGAGGGAGAATTAGCAACATGTGAACTGCCTCAGAGTATTTCGGCCAATGAAAGATCTTGTCCAATGTTGATGGGTGTGCAGTGTCAGTGTATCCTTGGAGGGAGAATTAGCAACATGTGAACTGCCTCAGAGTATTTCGGCCAATGAAAGATCTTGTCCAATGTTGATGGGTGTGCAGTGTCAGTGTATCCTTGGAGGGAGAATTAGCAACATGTGAACTGCCTCAGAGTATTTCGGCCAATGAAAGATCTTGTCCAATGTTGATGGGTGTGCAGTGTCAGTGTATCCTTGGAGGGAGAATTAGCAACATGTGAACTGCCTCAGAGTATTTCGGCCAATGAAAGATCTTGTCCAATGTTGATGGGTGTGCAGTGTCAGTGTATCCTTGGAGGGAGAATTAGCAACATGTGAACTGCCTCAGAGTATTTCGGCCAATGAAAGATCTTGTCCAATGTTGATGGGTGTGCAGTGTCAGTGTATCCTTGGAGGGAGAATTAGCAACATGTGAACTGCCTCAGAGTATTTCGGCCAATGAAAGATCTTGTCCAATGTTGATGGGTGTGCAGTGTCAGTGTATCCTTGGAGGGAGAATTAGCAACATGTGAACTGCCTCAGAGTATTTCGGCCAATGAAAGATCTTGTCCAATGTTGATGGGTGTGCAGTGTCAGTGTATCCTTGGAGGGAGAATTAGCAACATGTGAACTGCCTCAGAGTATTTCGGCCAATGAAAGATCTTGTCCAATGTTGATGGGTGTGCAGTGTCAGTGTATCCTCGGAGGGAGAATTAGCAACATGTGAACTGCCTCAGAGTATTTCGGCCAATGAAAGATCTCGTCCAATGTTGATGGGTGTGCAGTGTCAGTTTTATGTCAGTGGTGTGCTCAGGACTGCTATAACAGGTCTTTATTTGCATTACTAAATTATTATTTTTTAACTTCTATTCACTGAACCACATTTATTTTTATTTAGCATAATTTAACAAAGTAGGTCTATTCAACATAATTATATAAATTTTATACCAATAAATTGTTTGAATAAAGAATTTTGAGTCCAAAGATAAAAAGAATCCTTGCAACATTTTTACCCCCAAACCCTGTAGACTAAACTGCGGATGATGTGGAGATAAGGGTTCAAATCTCAGTCGGGTGTAGTGAGGGTGGTTTTTGCAAAAAATTGTTTTCCACTCTCCCTCCACACAAATGCGGATACACTTCATCTAAATATAATCTTCCTCATACCTAAAACTGTTAGCATAATTAGTACATAAGTGTGTAACTTAAACAAGTGGTAAGACGGTGCTAGACTATTATTAAAAATTATTATTATTATTATTATTATTATTAGCACCGCGTCTTACTACCTGTTCGGGTTATACGTAATTAAGCTAATGAGTAATGGTAGGGTGATTGTGAGATGAAATGGAGGACCTACAGTTTAACGTGGAATCCGAACCACGGTGGAGGCCTGGCATTCCCCACATTCACAAGTTGTGATTAATACACGTATTGTCAGAGGTGAAGGAAGGGTTTGGCAATCAGATAAATCTGTGTCGAGACAGAGGATTGAACCCCGGATCGACGTTGCTAGAAAAAATTAGACTGATTGGAGGTATATTTTCTTCATCCATGAAGGAATTATGTATATTTTATAACTAAAGTTTAAGATTAGGCCTAATTTTAAAGAAATCTATTTCTTATATTCCAACAAATAACAAACATGGGTCACTGTATCAATAGCTGTTGTAGAAAAAACAAGGATCTCCCCATAAGTCTTTGAAATTCCAACTTTAAGTTAATTGAAAATGTTATAACAGGCAAAAATGTTTCTATGCACAGTATTAAACTATTTTTCATCCATAAAATAAAAAATAAAATAAAAAATAAATCTACAAATCTTGTGTCCTAATTTTTTTTATTTTAGATCCATCTTGTTAATGTTATAACTCCAGATTTTAAAGTAAATCATATTTCAAAATTCATTAATCAATTTGAGTTCAATTAAAACATTTTCTCATATTATTGTAACAAAGTTTAGCTACAATGACCTCATAGTATTTTTTTTATTTATTATTATTTAGCACCACTACTACTACTACCAGTTCGGGTTATACACTTTAAGTACTAATTACGCTAATGGATTAGGAATTGGGAAGGTGGAATTAGAGGAATGAACCCGCATTTGCGTGGAGGGAGAGTGGAAAACCATTTAGGAAAAACCACCCCCAGTTCACCGGATGAGATTCGAACCTCGATCTCCCCGTCCTCAGCAGTTGAGCTCAACATAGTAAAAAAGAAGGTAAAAATTACCAGAGAAAAGAATGGACCTATGCAAGTAACCTATTTCATAAAACAAAGAGTACTTTAATAGTAGGTAAAAGAACTTCAACCATCAACATCCTGAGCACTCGTAAGAAGGCCTAAGTATTATTTTGGTTTAGTTGCCATTAAATATATCACTTCCAAAACCTGTATTAGAACATACAGCATTAAAAACAAGACAAACAACTGTTTGAGTTGATGCAGCAGCTTAAGTCAA
This sequence comes from Timema shepardi, assembly GCA_902151425.1. NCBI lineage: Eukaryota > Metazoa > Arthropoda > Insecta > Phasmatodea > Timematidae > Timema > Timema shepardi. Next base: position 31,691 of record CABFVX010005295.1, read on the forward strand.
TACAATATTGTTCTTGGTGACTGACCGATTGGTTTGGATAAAGAAAACCTTGAGCTTAAGAGTATGTTGAAATTCAAGCAACTAAGAACTTGTTATGTTCCTTTCTACCTAATGACTAATCTCAAATGTTATCTCAACTCAGCTTTTTGAGTTTGTGTTCTTTCTGTACCAAATCTTCTGTGTTTCAGAGATCAAAACCACAAACTTAGGAATAAGTGTTAGTGTTATCCGCTTTGTATATCATTGTGTTTGTGTATGGCATTACGTATGTACTATGTCAATTCCACACATGTACAGGGTGTTAAAAAAGAAAAACAGCACAAAGATAATGTAGGTAATATATTATTGCTAGCTTATCCGCTGATTTTCTTTCCTTTCAAATTTGGGAACTCTTAAATGTTCAATCAGTTATTCTAATGTTTTTTTTAAAAGAACAATGGAAGAGTTATAGGAGCCCATGCAGTAGACGATGAATCAAATAGGACACGAAAAAATGGGTTTGATGGAACAAAATTTGTTGTATACACTCATTTGCAATCCATAATGGTCAATATATTAACCCATTCCCTGGCACATGTTTAGCACAACGATCTATCCAGGACCAACAGCCATTTTTCTACTTTTATACTCTTATCCGAAACATTTTTGGTTACTCACTTATTTTCTCATTTTTTGCTCAATTCATGGTCATGGTAGGCTATAGCATTGTAGCACCATCTATTAGCTTCAATATGAAGTACTCAGGCTGGTTAAAAGTACAGTAGTTCATCAATAGATGGCATTACAATAACTTATTGCAATGAAACATTGATTCGCACCCATGCCAGGTAACGTTCAGCCAAACAAAAACTCCAAGGCCTGCGCCAGGGAGTGGGTTAGGCAATGTGTGTAATCTACTAATACACATGGACCTGATGGTCTATGGGTAAGGTGTCGGGCCTCTGTGCTGGGGGTCCTGGGTTCAATCCTCGGTGCTGGCAAATATTTATCTGATTGACAAACCCTTCCTTCACCTCTGACAAGACGTGTATTAATCACAATTTGTGAATGTGTGGAATGCCAGGCCTCCACTGTGGTTCGGATCCCAGATTAAACTGTAGGTCCTCCTGGTTCGGATCCCAGCTTAAACTGTAGGTCCTCCATTTCATCTCACAATCACCCTACCATTACACATTAGCGTAATTGTGTACAACCCGAATGGGTAGTAAGACGCGGTGATAATAATAACTAATACACATGCATTGTTTATAGGTTGCATTTCTCTTTGAACCCATTGCATATATATGTTATAATACACAGTGGGAAGTGTGTAGCTTTGTTTTAGTATAACCTGTAATGTACTCTCAGATTTAATTGGGCACACTGATAAATGAAATATTATTAACAGTTTTGTCTTTATATTTATTACAGGTGGCTCCCTTCCTTGTGATACCTCACCCAAGAAGTGCCCTTCATGCTGCTATCTTGGAAACCCCCTGCACATGCAAGTTAGCCACTCAAATAAAATTACAGCAAACATTTTGGTTTTCCTGGCAACAAAATAATTTCCTGATTTTTTTAAAAGGTTTTTCCTCCAGTTGTGAAACTTTGAACAAATGCTTTTGAATGAAAATGTTTCCTGAAAGATGTGTTGAACACGCCATCATATGTTAGTACTTGAACAAGTATTGGTAATAAGTATTTATAATAAATACTTATATCAGACAACTAATGGAGTTCTAAGGAATTCATACACCTACAAAACCTAAATTATGTTTTAAAACACTTTAAATTACTTCAAGATGAGTATTTGCTATAAAAAAAAACTGGCCATCTTCTAATAGGAGACTTTTCCCCGAGTCACCATAAAAAGAACTATTGTCCCCCTCAAAAAATAATTCAGGGTACTACAACCTCATCTCAATTGTTGAGGTCTGGATAAGAAAGTCATTGAGTTGTATGCATCAAGGCAAGTAAATGCTTTTAGTAGTAATTTGTATGTAAATACCAGGTTTCATATGAATTATATTTTAAATAGGCCTATTTACTTAAATTTTCCAGTAAATACTTGAAATCTACAAGCACAACATGCACTATACTTAAATCTTTAAGTAAATGCTGGTTGTTGGTCAAGTATGCTGGGTACCTGTCTAAGTCGTGAACATGGCTTTGTTAATGAAAGTTTATAAAACCTTTCTAGACCATACAAACAAAACAAGAGCGAATCCGGACAACTGGGCGCGGCCAACTGGGCGCCAAAAGTAACCCCACTTTTTTCCTTTTTTAAAAAGTGATGAGTAAAAACAAAAAACACACCCCATTTTTTTCTTTTAAAAAAATCACTTTTTTGCACTTTTTTCTTTTAAAATAAATCACTTTTTTAATGCGTTGCAATATTATGTGCAACACCACGTAAAAACGATAGATATCTCTTGCAGCTTGTACAATACGTAGAGCATCAATAAATTTCCATATTGTGGGATGTTGCATGCCCAGCTCAGTTCCTAGCCTGAGATGTGCAGCTTCAGCATGATTGTTAGTATGATTGTGACACGATTTTTTGTTCCATTTCGTCCAAACCACTCTGGTTGACGAAACCTAATGAAGTCAAGAAGCAAAAGGTTATGGTAATGGGTCGAGTGGGCGAATTCTAAGAATACGCAAATAAAAGCTCATAACACCTGCACCGCATATCTATGAACTGGATAAGAGAAAAGTAATAATAATGGGGGGAGGGGGGAAATTCTAAGAATAAACAAACCAAATCTCGTCGCACCTGCACCAGAAATCAGTCATAGCTTGAAGGTATTATAATATCGGCGATATTATTTTAATTTTTACATAGGGATGCACATAAATGCTACTTATTATTCCTCTTTAGTGGTTTATTTTGCGCACAATTCTTATTTTTCATTTTTTGGGGAGTTTTTTTTAGAAATGTTACTATATCAAATAGACTAATTTATAATATAAATTAATTAAGTTTCCTCTACTAAGATTATTTTTTTAAATACTCCAAGAAAATGATATGATGTTGCGCTGAAAAATATGATTAATTAAAAAAAAGTTAATTTTTAGTTTTTATCCATCACTTTTTAATTTTAATTGAAAAAATATGAAAAAATGGTCCATTTTTTATTCTAAAAAATTGCATAAGTTAAAAAATAAATAAATTAGTTTTATTTTAGCGCCCAGTTGTCCTGGCGCCCAGTTGGCCGCGCCTAGTTGGCGGCGCCCAGTTGTCCTAGACCGAAACAAGAGGGGCTGGGTGCTCTATCCCTGAAGGGGAAAAAAATAGAACTTTTCCTAAGATTCATTGGTGATCCAGAGTTTCAAGTCCGAGCGGCTGGATAAAGGTATGCATCTGTCTACAGTGAGTCATACACTGAGGGAAGTCATCAGAAAAGATTGGATAAAATTTCCTGACAACCGACATTAAATAGAAAAAAACCAAGAAAGATTGGCAGGCAACTTTCAACTTTCCGTGCTGTGTAGGGGCTTTGGATTGCACACATGTTGAAATACTGAAACCATCAATGAATGGTGCATACATTAACAGGAATAAAAAACCACCCTTCTTTTAATGTTCAAGCTACTTGTAACAGTAAATAAAAGTTTATTAGTGTTGATGCTTCTTGTACAAGTTCTACTTATCATCGTTGAGTTTGGCATAGGTATGGACTACCAGTAGTAGATATGAAAAGAACAGCTAGTTAAAATTGTTGACACAGGATTATGACACCAAACAAGAAACCCGCCAACGAGAGAGTCAGAAAAAATACACATGCTTAATTAAAACAAGGTTATAGCTAAGAGACTTGATGGACAAATTAAAAGGAGGTTCCCACTTAGGAGTTCAAAAGTTTGGCTTGATCTTAATATTATTCCTTCAATTGATGCAAGTTTTTTGTACTACAAAATGTAGCTAATCCTGCCCTCGGTTCACACTATAGCTGTCTAGTAGTCTAAAAAGTCACTATCATGTTAAGAATGGCCTGCTGAAGACGGGGAGATCAGGCCTTGAGGCCTTGTTGGATCTACTAAGGGTGGTTTTTGCTAAATGGTTTCCCACTCTCCTTCCACGCAAATACAGGTAGATTACCTCTAAAATGCTTCCTTCACATTTATATCCTATCATATAAATGAGTATCTTATAGACCTAGCCTGAACAGGTTGTAGTGCCGAGATCACGATCAACTCAAAGTGTACTCAACTTTCTCCTAAGGTAACAAAGGTTCTCCTCTTGTTTTTAAATGGAAGCCATTAAGAAATGTCTGGAGAGAACTTCCACGTTAAGTGTATCATGTGCTCTAGCTAATGCCGGGATCACGATCAACTTAACTTTAACTTAATCTAACGTTCACATAAAGTTAACTCAACTTAAGAAAACAGATATGTGATCACGATTCACGTAACTTAACAACTCGAGCCAAACATCTTCATTCTCGAGTATGATCTGTGATTTGTACTAGTTGTACAGTGATTATCTGTGAATGTTTACAGTTTTAATCGATATAATAAATATCTATTACCAAACTTTTTTGATAAATTTAGCTTTCCTATTTTAGTTTAATGATATTGTTTCAATGTCTGATCACTAGAACTTATGCTAAATAGTAAACATTGTCATAATACCTACAAATGAATTACTAAATTGCCTTATTGACATCAATCACATAATGAATGGCTGGCTAAATCATGTGATACCCTTCAATAACGTTCACTTAAAGTAAAAGACCTCTCAGAACATCTCTTATGTTAACTGCATCATGATCACTTCCATTTAAACATATGAGATCCTTTACGTTAAGTTAACTTTATCGTGATCCCAGAATAGCTAATCATGTTGCAAGTGATGTAAACAGGGATAGGCTTATTTAGTACTGTATACTTCATTTGTTTGTCTATGGTATGCATACGCATTCTTCGGTACACTTTTATTTTCCGCATTTCGTGAACTCCTCTTGTGCATCCAATAAGCTTATATTTCAAGTAAAGGCCCTGACACAGACTCTGTACCCATAGGGCAGTGGTTCGCAGTCTGTAAGAAATCAATGCCACTGTATTAGATTGCTCTGGCCACAGAGTCCTTATTCGTAAGTCCGTACTCCGTAGAAGTAGATCAACTTTAACTTTCTAAGGACTGGTCCATACGAACTACCAATCATTGCTGAATAAATATGTGCATGCATGTTGGGACCTTAAGGCCCTGACACAGACTCCATATCCATAGGTCCATAGTCTGTGTTCCTGGTCCACAGTCTACTCGCGATTACAGAATAAATATCTGTAATCACGTGACCGTTTCAACCAATGAGACAGTAAGAGACCTTGTCCGATCAAAAAATTTGAAAGAAACTCTTCTTCAGCAAGGAGCAAGGAGCGAGCGTCAAGAAGTCAGCTGATCAAATAAGAATTAAAGAAACCAAAAACAACTTTGTTGAGAAAACTTCCAGTATATACTAAAATGTAGGTTAAGTCCAATAACAAGAAATATATTTATAGCTCGATTTTAACTATCAAACTTAAAATAAATGTTTGCAATAGCCTGAAAATGCAAAACAGATGTACTAGTATTTTGGATGAAAACAAAACAAGCCATTTTAATATTCTTAATAATAGGGGTGTTGAACCCACAAAAGCAAAGCCAATATTTATGAAAACTTAGTATTTCTCAGAAAACATTTTCCTAGAAGCCGATCTTCCCGGGGTGTTTAGATTTTAAGAAAAATGTTTCTGAAATAGCTCAATGTGTAGTTATATTTTCATTTTGAATATGTTTCCATAACTACGGATCCTCTCGCTGTCATTCGTTTTTTTATTTCAATGCGCATTCACATATTTACTCGACTGTGATTGGTAGTCCATATAAACTAGTCCAGAGGTTCCCAAACATTCTTGAGTCGTGAACCCCTTTCCCAAACTTCCTAGTTGCACGAACCCCCTGGTAAATATTCATCGCCACACACAAAATTTTTTATGAGATCTAGTTATAAATTGTAATCAAAATGTTTGATACATTTATATAAACCGACTATAGCTCCAATAGGTACTTTAGGATAACTTACCAAATATAATGAAATAATATTGAAACCACTTGAGTAAGAGTTTAAATAACGACCTATAGGCCTACATTTGTTTTAAAAATAAAAACTGAAATTAAATAACCAAAGTACTGTATTAACATTTTTTTTATCTTTACTGTCCCAATATTTTCACATGTCACATGTTTTTTTAAGTGGTACTGGAAATTAATGCTTTGACAGAACTGAACTACCCTCCTTTAATCACAAAATTCCATGTCGATTCAAGTTTCAAAATTGTTTACAAGTTTTAACAGCTACTACCTTATTCCCGTGACTGACGTGAGAAAGATATGCTTGCTTTTGATGGCACAAGTCAGGAACCACAAACAATAAATAAAGTCTTAAATCCCTTTCAGCATTGAGTCTGTTTCTGTATTTATTTTCTAAATAGGCATATGAGAAAAAAAAAAATTCTCGCTCATATACACAGAAGAAAATTGTAACAGAGTTGCAATAGCTGTATTTTCTAACTGGGAACTACTCCTTTAAACTTAACCAGAAACCAATTAATGACAAAGATTTATAAGTAGCTTTTCTTTAATTCAAAATCAGTGGAAATTTCAAGGAGCAGCTCTTTTTCACTCACGATTAATGTGGAGAATTTTAAAACTGCTGTCTCTACTAGAGGATTGCAAATCTAATTGTTCTTATTGGGCATGGCTGGGAAATATTTTTCAAAGTTCCTTCAAGTGTTCTATAACCATGTTTTAACATTCTTGTCCAAAGAAAGCTTATTTTCTACCATTAAGTGGTGAAGGGTATCAAAGCATTCCATCTGATTGCTAATTAAACACGTTTCCCAAAAAATTAATTTTATATATGAACAACTCGATACAGTCTTGCACAGTAAAACGTTAATATTTGACCCCAGAAGAGTTAGGTTTAAACTGATCATTTTTGAGAAAAAGTCTGCCAAATAGGCCAATGCCTGGAGCCACATTTGCTCTTACATGCACGTTGCTTTGTGAAAGGGATGGTTGGTAAGAGAAACAAAAACTGTGTTTACGTTCAAACAATATTGTTTGAGTTCTACATCAATATAATCACCCGACTTCAGTGTGAGACGATCAAGGCCAGTCTACAACCAACATACCTGCTTGTCGGACTCGCAACTACGCAATCGCAAATGCACTTGTAATCACGCTTTTATGAAATACAAAATAGACTGTCTACAATCAAAAGTCGTAAAATGTAATTTCAACCAATAGGAATACACATCAATGATGACTATAAAAGTCAAATTCATATTAATGTTTTCAAATAAGAAATAAATATTTAAATGGTTAAATACACATGATTTTAATTGAAAATCCTGTATTCAATAAAAAAAATTTCCAAGCGTTTTTGTCATAGACCAAATAACTTCAAATTATTTGATTTTAGTAGTCCATCCATATTTGTTTTTTGATTGGCTGAACGCAAGCCAAAGCAACTACATAAACACAAGAGATGGACAATGTTCATCTCCTCTCGGCAAGCTGGTCTGACAGTTCCGACATACGATTGTGTTTGCGTAAGCTATTGTGGACAGACAAAATTACATTATTGCGTAGTTGCGAGTCCAACAAGCAGGTGAGTTTGGTTGAAAACGGGCCATTAACAGTTGTAAATGCTTCCCATTTCTTGCTGCAAAAATCCACCATTAAAGAAATATTTTAGTGAACACCTTGGAAGCTTTCACGAACCACAGTTTGGGTACCACTGAATTAATCCGTAGAAAGTTAGAGTTGAGAAACTTCTACAGAGTAAGGACTTACAGATAAGTATTCGGTGGCCAGAGCAATATGATATTGTGGCGTCGATTTCTTACAGACTACGGACCTACAGACTCTGTGTCTGGGCCTTTAGGCCTACTTCTAACCTTATCAACCCTAAATGATTTGGTTTCACTCTAGTGAACAATTTGTTTTCAACCAATTCATCTTCAATGTCTGTATTTTTCTACCAGAGTTGTTACGTTAAGTTACGGGAATCCTAATCACAGACAAGTACATTTAGATTAAGTGGACGTTAAGTTGATCATTATCCCGCATAAGAAGCAATGATTTGAAATATAAATAAATTAAATAATTCGTTTGATCACATTTTAGTTGTAATTACAAGAGTATCCCGAATTTAGTCCTTACTTCCTAATTGCCTAAATTAACCAATAACCCTGTCAAGTGTTTTTATTACTAGGCTTATTGTAATTTTACCTGAACTTTATTTCTGGCTTCATTTATTTTAGTCAACATAATATCTATGGCTGCAGATTCTTCTCGCACTCTTTTGAGTCTTTCTTTCAATTCCTTTGGAGAATAGTTTTTATTTGTTTCATCTAATTGTGAACTCATAATATTTTATTTGCTAATGTGATAATTGTGATCTGTGATAGTGTTACACACATTATACAAAACTAGTTTAAAACTGAAATGGCGGTAAAATATTTTTTGTTTTGGCGCTATCTATCAATTTTACTCAGACTAGAGTAAAGAGCACGATGACTCAACAAGCGATTATTTGTTTGCTCATTGTATGTTACCACTTTATCATTTTAGTTATCTTATTCTTACAGCCCATCCAGCTATCCGTATGTTTCCACTAATGGGTTAGGGAGAAGATTTACTCAAACTACTTGGCAAATAATCCAGAATATTTTATTGTTTGATATTACAAAATATATACTCGTATATATTCAAAGGTGTATAAAGCTAAATTTTTTCTTGTCGGGTCAGGAGGAGCAGTGGGATAAGGTTCGTTAAATAAAGATACTATTCCTCAAGCTAATAAAATTAACGTATGTTGGTACGTATATCTTAACACCCCCTTCCCACTCTTTCTTGACAGTAAAATTTCAGCTTTCCAGCTTTAATGAAACTAAATAAATGGTACGGATCACCGCACGGACTTTCTCATTCCATTGTTTAGAAATGGTGATATTTACTCAAAGCTCGTAATTTATGTGAAACGAAATAATATACACTGGCAAACCTGAGAAAAAATTGCCTTATAATTAGATAAAACATTTTTTGACTCCCAGATTTAAATTTTATAATTTTATATTTAAAGAATTAAAATCCTCATTTGAATATTTGGACCAATAAAAATTATCGATGTTGGGTCTATAAGGGTCAACACTTGATATTGAAATTTAAACTTCCAGTTAAAGTGGGAGATATTTTATTAGGGGCTGCACGTTTTAGGGTTATCACATTGCTATAAAATTTCTCATTCACAAATGACCAATAAAATAGGTAAATATTGACTATTGTAATATAATTTTTCAATGATAAGTTATTTAGTATCTCAAATAGTTTCGGAGATACGGAAATTTACGCTTCTGGAAAGTACCTTAAAATAAATTTTTATGTGAAAATGAAAATAGATATTTTATTTGTCATCTTAATCAACTTCTAGATATCAATTTTAATCAAAATCGTTATAGCCGATTTTGAGAAAATCGTTTTTTCTCTTTTCGCCTTTTATTAAACTTATTCTAATTTTAGGGTTAAACAGACGGCATTGCAAAATTCCTTTTTAAGGTTGGGGGAGGGGGGGCGGAGGGTCATATAACATCGACATCATTAGAATTTTAGGTTAGATTTTTTTTTCACGGCCGCAATAATTTACCCTAAGTGTTAAAAAAGAAATATATATTTATATACTTGGGTATAGGTTGAAAATTATTGGTTTTATAAAACCATGTTTCATTTAAAAGTTGTAATTATAAATGGAGCTACATATTTGCAATGAAAAGTAATTTCATATATCAAAGAGTTACGGAGATATGATTTAAAATAATTAGAATTTACGCATCAGCTTGGAACCCCTAAAGTTTTTTTGACGAAAAATTGAGAGCATGTAGTAATTCTGTTTATAGTATTGAACATTGGTTAAAAATGAAATTATTCAAAATCGTTAGAACCGATTTTGTTACAATCAATTTTTTCTCTGTTTGCACTTAGAAAATGCTCTATTTTATTATATATATTAACAAATAAATATATATAAACTTAAGTCTTGGGACCTCTAACTATGTAAACGGGAATTTAAATTGGACCCATTGATCTCTATAATATCACTGGATGGACATCTGCAGCTGCAATTTTTTAGCCGTCATCTGCACACAATTGTGTAAGAGAGAAAAATACCTTCGTGGATCTCTTTCTCTCTTAAGCTAAGTTTCCACGGGGTGTGGACCATGAGCGTTAGTTAACTACTCTAGAGTGCTTGTTCTCGTCGCTAACGCGTTGGTGAAGAAGCATAAAATGTTCACACAGGTGGCAGGGTTTGGTTGAGGTGTGAGGTGAACACATCCTCTTACTATATGCTAATTTCTTTATTTCCCGGCAGTAAGAACTTCTCAATAACTTCATTAGGTCCAAATCTCGATTTATTCAAAGCGTTAAATTTTCTCTTTGCTGCCGCTGCGTACAAATCTCGATCTATAAAGGTACTCTTCCAAAGTCGAATTTTACGAAATGGGCTTTATTTCATACAATTATAGAAAACGTGAGGTATCATTATCATTAAATTTCAGAATACGTTGCGATGACATTATTGATTCACGTCCGCAACACCACGACTGAAAATCAAACATGTTTTATCCCAAAACTACAGGTTCGTGGAGCCAATGACGTCATTAGCAATGTCCTCGTCTACACGGATAGTGATGTACGAAAGCGTGGCTCACGCTCGTGGTTCCCACGGATAGTGATGTACGAAAGCGTGGCTCACGCTCGTGGGTCACACCCCGTGGGAACGTGGTTTTACGTTCACACGGGTAGTGTTGCATGAAAGCGTGGCTAACACTCGTGGTTCACGCCCCGTGGGAACGCGGCTTTACACAAATACAAGGCAATGTGGAATTTTGACATCGTTCACTAATTTGATAGAATATATGAGTTACATCAATGTGTGATTATTTTAAAATGAGACAAATGTGTTCATAAGAGGTTTTAAGAAAGTAACAAAGTTCGATACTCACGAGTGATTATTTTAAATAAGTTGATGTAGGTTAACATATAAGTACTATGATCTTTGAAGAAAGCTCGTTTTAAGACTTTATCTCGTACCAGAATCGTACCATATAATAGTATTTAGGTAGGATAAAATACCGTCCAGAAGGGAATTTTTGCTTCCATTCTAAATGGCTGTTTATCCTACCAAAATGCTAATATATAATAGGATTCTGGCACAAAATAATGCCTTCAAGATCGGGATGCTTACCAAAATCAGAGTACAGTAGATACTATACTTTTTACAGGCCTAGAACCTAAATGACCGTAGAACGTAATCCTTCTACACAAAATAAGTCATTCAAACAAATTTAATAAAGTTTTAATCCAACTCTTTTTTTATATATATAGTTATTGAACTTTCAACATAATATGATTTCTGAAACCAATATACAAGATATATGAGCCAAATTTTTTTTAATGGTAATATAATAATACTATCTACAAGCCCATAACCTAAACGATAGTTTGAGCGTAAACCAACTACACAAAGCTTGTCATTCAAACAAATATAATCAAGTTTTTAAGATATCTTATTTCATTATACTTATAGAACTTTCAATATAATATGGTTTCTGGAACCAATATATAAGCTAATAGCCAACTCTAAATAATTAATATATTGTGGTCTTGACAGAATGTAAACAATATGGATGGTAGCTACATATTTAAATATATTAAAGAGTGTACCACACAGATCTGATTGTGCTCCGTCAGTACAGTAATAGTACCTGTAAAACTGAACTCTAGTCTGTATATCCATTGATGTGCACGTTTATTCAACCAATTATGGTATAATACTTCACTATTTTCAAGCAATAACACTTTTATTCATCAGAGACATATTTTCGCACAAGAACACTTAAAGAAGCCATTATATCTGTCCGCTCCCAATAAATCAGACGACAAACTTGAGCATCACAATTTGATCCTTTGCAAGGGATGTGCTTATGTTCATCCAGTATAGTATCGAGATCATTGGGTGAACCACCCCTACGACACTCCCTACTCACAGCCCGTAAAAGTTTTTGTTACAGTGATCAAACATTATAGCTAAAAAACGTTAGTTTCGGGTTATACGCTCTTACGCTAATGTGTAATGGTAGGGTGATTGTGAGATGAAATGGAGGACCTACAGTTTAACGTGGAATCCAGAACCACGGTGGAGGCTTGGCATTCCTTATGCCTAGTTAAAAATACCTAAGTTTATTTCTCTTCATTTTTATTAATGTTCCTAGAAAGTTTACGGATTTAAATATACAAACAAGTTATTCAAAATATCATCCCACAGGAGTCAAACACGAGTTCTCTCAGAGGTAAGATAGTCCAACTTTGCTACAGTAGTTTTCCACCAATGGATCATGACCCTATTTGGGATCATGGTGTTTCGGGTGTGGTCACGGGACCCGTTGCGCTTTTAGCTTTATATTTACTTTGTTCATCTTTTAGAATGACTATAGGAAGGTGAAAAATCCGAATTAATGGAAATGTAAGCAACTAAAATGATAAATACTGCTTGTGTTCCTTTTGGTTACACAACTATGACTTAGCTGACTGTGGCAACTGGCAGACCAGTATTTGAGCGGGTTGTGCTTATACCATACCGTCCAAAATATCCACTGCGTTGAATAGTTATCGTTCGCAACATATTAGTCACATTAGTATAGTCATTATAAGCAATTTATAGTAGTTAAAACCAGTATCGGTCGGTACGCTCATTTAATTTTCTGGGCAAGGGGAGGTTAGGATTCAAATTTTACCTTTGTGTACAGGGGTGATATTTCCTTAATGATTTCAACTTCTCCCTCCAAGTAAATAAGGGTATATTTACCTTAAAGTCTACCTACCTAACAACTGTATTACATTCGGATAGCCGTGGGTGTAGCGGACAAATACTGGACTAATAGGATCTAAATGCCTTTGTGCGATAAAGGTGTCGTGATGGTCCCAGGAACAAAAATTGGGGTCAAACCGTGTGAAAGGTTTGAAACCACAGCCAGAATATTTTATTTATAATAATATGTCTACAATTTAAATATAATTCAATGTGTATTAAGTCCCACCTCCCCCTCCCCCAGTGTACATAACTAATTTATGTAAAGAGAATATATGAAGAGTCCACAGCAAAAACGACGGATGTCACTTTTCCGTGAAAATGAGTTAAGGTTGGCAATATAGCCTTCAAGTGGTGTGTAATTATTCAGCCAGAGTCCACAGCAATAACGATGCTGGCTCCCGAGTTACAGAGGAGAGAACAGATCCCATGTAGAGAAAGAATGCTGGCTGTCACTGGTAAACATAGCATGAATTAAGGATGTCATTAAAAAAAGAGGCTCCATTGACCTGTGTATTGTACCACACATATCTGATTGTGCTCCGTCACTTTGCCAATGATGCAGCTAGTGTACGGTCTGTTGTTTTAGATAATTGTGCTGTTCTTTTAATTGCTTCCTTTTTGTTTGGTTCTGTGAAATGAAATATCGGACACAGCTGTCCGTTTGTTCCTGCATGAACTCCGGGTCATGAACCGGCCGTTAGTCCCTAACTGGAATTCCCATGATCAGTACAGAGGCCATTGTCTAGGCTATGCGGCCGTCCTAAGTTGCGACTATGCACTTCTATAGCTGTACATTCCTAATTACAAGTGTGCACTCTGTTCACATGCTGTTGGATCCCAACAATACTTTAGATGCATATCCGTGAAGTCTGGTGGATTAATTTTGTCTGGGACCAGGAAGAATATAAAAAATTCACATTGGTGTTCCTATGGACCAAGGCGTCAGGCACGCGAAACAATGAATTGATGGGAATGGCTGAGGGTTCAAGGCTTTAATCTCAGATACACTGGGGTAGGCCCACCAGGTAATCAAACCGGGCCCAGTATCAGCCCCCCTTTCCTCTTTGTACTACTCGACTTTAGTGGGGCTGGAACCTTGTTGGTTTAGGGAGACAGCAAGGGGTAAAAAAAAAGTAGGGTCTTTGATTTCCATTCCCAAATCAAAGGTGGCTTTCAATCCCGGGCCCGGTACCATGGTACCAATAGAAGCCCCACCCCCATCCCTTCTTTAGGGTGGACCTGACACTTAGGGTGGTTTTATTCAAGTGATTTATCATTGTTGCTTTCCCTATTATTTTCACATGCTATTGCGAGAAAAATTCTTATCGAGATACCCTCCCTATTCCTACCCTCTTGCTAGACTCAGCCATTAAAATCTTTAGGTCATACTAATAAAAAAAGACAGAAAATTTAAATAATACATCCAGTTACATCTTATCAAACCCTATTTAAGATAAACCACCTTCAGTACATCCGACCATGAACCAAAACTGACCTCCCAGTCGTTGCAAATCTAGTCTATTCCGAAAGTGATGCCTTAAAAACTAAAAAAGACTATTCGGCCATTGAATCGGGTGTATACGTAGGACATATTTTATAAAAATACTAAGTGGAAAAGAGAAATACAAAAATAGGCATTGACTTTGAGGGTAAGGGGAGTTGGAACTTAACTTTTATTTATTTAAGTTTCAAGTTAAATATAAGCTCAATTTAAATGTCTATCTACAAAGCCAATAACTGTAAATAATTATATCCCATTTTTAGAGTATTGTAACAAGATTAGAGTCTGGCAGCGGGACCGGCGCGTTCCCGTTGTTGTCCCTTGTATCTGCGCTCCTTGTTCTCTCTGTCTCCCTCCTTGTCTAGCATGTAGGTAGCGACCTTATCGCTTGACTGGGGGATTAGAGGGGCCGAGGGAGTGTGGGGGGGAGGACGGAGACTCATCTAGAGGGGTCTGGATCCTTTTTATTCTAGAAGTGGATGATTCCAGACCCTCAGCTCTCACCACCCCTATAAATACAAGCTCAGCGGTAGCCTCAGGGCAGTTCTTGGCTCGCGACTGAAGAGTCCGGGAGTTCGCGTGGCGCGTGCCGCGGTAGTGTGTACGGCATGGGAGTGGACCGGCGTGTCCAGTGAGCGGACCTGCGTGTCCAGTGAGCGGACCGGCGAGTCCAGTGTGTGGACCTGCGTGTCCAGTGAGCGGACCGGCGTGTCCAGTGTGTGGACCTGCGTGTCCAGTGAGCGGACCTGCGTGTCCAGTGTGTGGACCTGCGTGTCCAGTGAGCGGACCGGCGTGTCCAGTGAGTGGACCTGCGTGTCCAGTGAGCGGACCTGCGTGTCCAGTGTGTGGACCTGCGTGTCCAGTGAGCGGACCTGCGTGTCCAGTGTGTGGACCTGCGTGTCCAGTGAGCGGACCGGCGTGTCCAGTGTGCGGACCTGCGTGTCCAGTGAGCGGACCTGCGTGTCCAGTGTGTGGACCTGCGTGTCCAGTGAGCGGACCGGCGTGTCCAGTGTGTGGACCTGCGTGTCCAGTGAGCGGACCTGCGTGTCCAGTGTGTGGACCTGCGTGTCCAGTGAGCGGACCGGCGTGTCCAGTGTGCGGACCGGCGAGTCCAGTGTTCGTGTATTGCGGGTCATCGCCGTGTATCGTGCGTGAGACAAGTGACTTTTGTTATCCTTTTAGAATACTGTGTTAATGAACATTTTTGTGACTGTCTTTTAAATATTTGAATAGTTATTAGGTGTTTTATAGTTGTTAATTTGTTTATTTAATTTACTTATATTTTTATGTGTTCTATTAGTTTATTAATTTACAGACTTGATTAAGACTCTTTTTATTTTATTTTATGACTTGTTTAGTTGTAATTAGTTTATATGTACAGTTAATCGGTGTGTGTACATAGTGATAATTTTAATAATTAAAACTTTGAATATTCCGCGGGCATTTTCATTCGTGTTTGGTCGGCAGCATACCCCAATATCTCTAAAAGAACTCGTGGTTCACACGTCCACGTGTGAACGGCCTGTGACCCTCCCAGGTCTCGTGCGCCCCCCCACGTTACAGTATTATACTTACTCTGCAGTACTATAGGGTGGGTTTGGTTTTATCCACTTCTAGTTAGCGAGAAAAGGCTATGTAGGGTCTTTAACAAAGCTTTGTCCCCAAACATGTACAGCTTTAAGGGTGTAGAGCATCTTGAGTAGGTGGGATATTTTCTAGACCTAAACTTGTTTGATGTAATTATCTTCATTTTAATACAAACATAATTTTCTAATTTTTAAGTTAATTCTCAGTTAGTTTTAGATTACATTGTAAATTGTTGAAATTGTTTTAAACAACAAAAACGGCTTCGTAATAGTTGATTAAAGAAAGTCATTCGTCATTTACTCAACTTGTATCAGTGTTATGGCCAATATATCAGCAGGGTCAATACTTTTTTCCATAACGGTATCGTTTTCTTATTTGTTCATGAAATGACCTTACCTACATTCTATAACATTGAAAAAACGTAACTGCATACATTTTATGATTTTCAAATATTACATGCAACTTCCCTGTTGAAAGACGCCTGGCTAGTACTGGATGCGTCCCCAACCATCCTTATTCTCTTTTAGAATGCAATACTCTTCCAAAAGATGAATCACACTAATACATTCCATCTGTATGGCGTCCATTTTACCGAGGAATACACCGTTGAACTGAGCAATTCCACCCTTAAGACGCCGTTTATTGTTTCACGCTTTCATCGCGTTTTTACGGCTTCGAAAACCCAGGGCTTTTAACGCCTAGTGTAGATTTATCAAATCACAGGCAGGAGTTATTGTCATGGACAAAGCGATTTCAGCGTCTGTATGGAATAACGCTAAGGGCCATTCTATACAAACGCTAAAAGCGACGCGTTCCTAGCGCCGACGCCTGCCTGTATTTTGATTAATCTACACTAGACGCTAAAAGCGCCACTTTTTCGAAGCCGTTAAAACGTGATGAAAGCGCTAAACAAGATATACACGGCATTTTAAGGCATAACTGGTGGGTCCAATGGTGTGTTCCTCAGAAAATAGACACCATGCAGCTAGGATGTATTGGAAGAGTATTATGAGCATTCTTAAGGCATAACTGGTGAGTCCAATGGTGTGTTCCTTAGAAAATAGACACCATGCAGCTAGGATGTATTGGAAGAGTATTATGAACATTATTAAAGAGAAAAAGACGTTGGAGGCTCATCCAGTAACAACCTATCATCTTTCAACAGCAAAGTTTCTTTTCATCTTTGAAAATCATTGAATGTATCCAGATACGTTTTTCAATACTATAGAATGTTTGTGCCGGCATTTGATGAGATTTTGAGATTTTCGTGAGCAAAAAATACAAGATACGGTTATGAATAAAAGTATTGACTGTCACTGAACTAACACAATGCAAGTGAAGTGTCTCATTGCAACTGCCGTGAAAACGATCTGTCTAGTTTTACCAGTGCTGCCAAAGCCAGCGTTGTTAACTCATCCAGTTGCTTTCAAAGCGCCAGACGCCCGTCTAACGTCGATACACCAGGCACTTAAAGCTACAGTAGCCCCATGGCTTATATACCTAAATGTTGACTGTCAGAAGTGACAGCTGATAAATACATGTTTTTGCAGATCACATGGTTCGGCGTAGGGTTACATAAATTGGTCTGGTAGCTTTTCAAAACCGTCAGCTGTGAGCTGTGAGTCATCACCAAAGAAGCCGTGGGGCTACTGTAGTCACCCATTAAGGTGCGCCACCTGGGACCACTATGTGGAACATTGTGTGCGCTTTCCCCCGGACATCCTCCTATGTAACGCGCCGCGTGGGACCACCATGCGGAACATTGTGTGCGCTTTCCCCCGGACGTCCTCCTATGTAACGCGCCACGTGGGACCCCCATGTGGAGCATTGTGTGCGCTTTCCCCCGGACATCCTCCCTTGTAACGCGCCACCTGGGACCACTATGTGGAACATTGTGTGCGCTTTCCCCCGGACATCCTCCTATGTAACGCGCCACGTGGGACCCCCATGTGGAGCATTGTGTGCGCTTTCCCCCGGACGTCCTCCCATGTAACGCGCCGCGCGGAACATTCACCAAACTATCGTGATACTTGGGATGAGATAGGTTATATAGGTTAGAATATTCCTTAAACTGATAATACCACCTCTTCGTGAGTCATTCTGAGAATCTAATATATTCTAAGAGATTTAACATTAAGCTGTGTAAAGTAGTTCTCAGCTTAAATGTCCGAATTCGTTTGAACATAACAGTATTTTGTTTGAGAATTGATGATTATTTTTTGCTAAGGTAAGTTTTTTGGAGTTAATAGATTTAATTTGGTCAAAATGCTATAGTAAATATTTACCTTCTGTTTATCACTTTGCTCCTCTATTTTTAATTAATTAAATCTACTAGGAAAAACACAATGAAAGTATGCTTTTAGACTTTGCTGGTAACTATATAAAACTCTACCTCAATCTAATGTGCATGTTACTTATAAAAATCAACTGTAAGAATAGCCCACTTCGATCTAACGCGCTAATATCATGTTGGACTAGGTTGCCGAAGACGAGGAAATCGAGATTCAAATCTCGCTCAAAAAACGAGTTTTTTTTACCCTAAATGGGTTTCCATTCTCCTTTCACGCAAATGCGGGTTCACTTCCTCTAAATATAACCTTCCTCATCCCTAACCCATTAGTGCAATTATGACATAAGCGTACAGCCCGAACGATTAGTAAGACGTGGTACTAAAATTATAACCAAGAGTTGACGTTCTAGACATGTCGGCACCTAGACAACGCACCCGAATGGTGACGGAATGACACGAGAGCGTATTCCTCCCACAGTTCCTTCCACAACCCCCGCCCCCTCAGGCGCGCCGCGACGAAATAATTCTTCTCTAGAAATATCGAGGGTTCCGGCACGGAAATTCTACAAGGCGGTCCGCGGTATTGGGCGTTACACCATTACATTTTGATTTCCTAAGAAGCAGACAACGGAAATTTCTTCTCGGCGGCGCGTCATAGTGGTGATGAGCTTAAAATGCTCGTATAGATTGGACCATGTGGTGCACATAGACTTATTCAACTGATGTTTACGCTTAGTCAAAACTGACGCACTTTCAACGTCCGTATAGAATGGGCCTAAAAGCCGTAAACAGTTTATTTTAGTTATTTAATAACTACCATGTACTGTTCCACACATCATAAGATCCTTCTGCACTTTTTTTTTCTTATTCTTTCTCAGTTTGGAACTCCACTGACGTTCAGGATTGTGTGATTATCTGTTAACCTCTGCCACACTTAGTTCATAAAATTTTCAATTGTTTTTATGGCCTTAGCCTTCCGCCAATACACTCTATATTATTTTATGGAACATTTCCAAAGTTCAGAAAAGACTCAAAAAAATAGGGTGTGGCTGTGTCATGGACACGGCCGTGTGTTGTACGTGAATACGTTTATGTATTCTAATTGCAAATCTCGACACGCAGCAAAATAACCTCAAAATGGCGGCGCTTCACCCTCCACCGTGCGCGATGCGTCACTGTTCTCGCGTATTGTAATGCATTCTTTGATTCTTTAGATATCCATTACTATAATTTAATTTTGGATGTAGAGGATGGATTCGAAACTACAACGCCAAACTGTATCCCCCGATTTTGTTATCATTAGGTTTTTTGGATTGCCCCCATATGGTAGCAAATTTAAAGACGTATTCACGTCAAAAAATCAATTAACTTTAATGTTTTTTCTTTGTCCCAACTAATAACACTTTTATCATAGATGTTTCGCTCAATGTTTGAACCACACTTTACAATATAAGTGTGCCACGTTTGCTGGATCTCACTAGAACGCTCTAGGTTATGTTTTACACTCCTAGACTTCAACTAGATACCTCTAGTCAGAGTAGATCTATCCTGAAAATGAATAGGTGGTGTACCTTTGTTAGTATGGCAGTAAACTTTCGAGTTTATAATGCCACAGAGTAAGTAAGCCAGTAGTAGTAGTAGTAGTAGTAGTAGTAATAATAATAATAATAATAATAATAATAATAATAATAGAATGCGTTAAAAAGATCTACTTTGACTGTTTGAGGGTGGTAATATGGTTTCAACAGTTTAATTGCCACATCATTGTATAGACATAAGTACGCTTACAATATATAGGACTAATTATTCGGAGACTTGTCCTATTGACGCTTTTATTAATATTAACATAATTTTTCCTTAATTTTTCTAAAAATAATAATAATAATCATATCAAAACATACATTTAAAATAATTTAAAAATTAAATCCATTTTTGAGAGTTAACATTACCATTTACAATTTTGCTTTCGGCGAGTCGGGCTAAATGCATATATTATATTACTTGAACATTTTGGATTTTTTTGAAGTTTGAATTGTGTTTACATATCAAGAGTAGAATGTGATTCCCAAGTAGATCCCACATAACTCTTTGTGTTGTTTTAGTGAAACGTTCTTTGCTATACAAAGTGTTTTTCAAAACTTTTCACCGGCTGGTCTTATTGTGAGTTCATGAATCTGAAACAAAATATAATTTTTTAATAATTTGTTAGCATTAGAATATTATATAATTATGTTATTGTACAACTAATTAGAAAAATCTCATAGAAAATAATTTAAGTGAATTTGTTTTAATACATGATTAAGCAAAACTTTCTCTCTGATAGTTAAAAAAATATAATAGTTTTTGTGGTCTCAAAAGATTAATTTGATCCATAATACCATTACAAAAACTGTTAAAATACTACTGAGTCTGATTTTTCATAAAATTTTATCTACTTTCTTTCAATGCAAATGCTGGTACACCTTCTCAAACTATAATTTACCCTTTCCTAACAAATTAGTGAGATTAGTTGATAATAGTAAAACCCAAACGGACAATGACACGGAAGGTAATCCCTATGAGCTACCTGTCCAGGAATACAAAAAATATCCTGCTAGAGGGACAAAGAGACGGAAGGTAGTCCCTATGAGTTACTTGTCCAGGACTACACGTGAATATCCTGCTAGAGGGACAATGACACGGAAGGTATTCCCTATGAGTTACTTGTCCAGGACTACACGTGAATATCCTGCTAGAGGGACAATGA